>JAXCGZ010000373.1:45000-52500 GCA_037179515.1 Halocaridina rubra
CAAAGAAAATGCCAGAAAAATTGAAGACGACTCTGGATGAAGTAGTGAAAGTAGTTAACTTCATTAAAGCTCAGCCCTTAAATTCTCGTATTTTTAGTGTTCTTTGTGAGGAGATGGGTAGCGCTCATGAACAACTGCTCTTGCATTCTCAAGTGCGGTGGCTGTCCCGCGGTAAAGTACTAACCTTCATATTTGAGTTGTGTGATGAAATAAGACTATTTCTTCATGATAAATCATTTCATGGGAGAGAATGGTTTAATAACTTTTCGTGGCTAGCTATTGTGGCATACATGTCTGACATCTTTACTTATTTGAATGACCTAAATTTGAGCCTACAAGGGAGATCCGTAACTATTTTTAAAGTTGAAGATAAAGTGGAAGCCATGATCGAGAAATTAGATTTGTGGTCTGAACGTCAGCAAAGTGGTGTGTTTGAATCCTTTCCAACACTTTATGACTTTCTTGGAACTTCTGAAGAAAACATTTCTGAAGAAATAAGAAGCCTTTTTATTCAGCATTTGCAAGGTTTAAAGATCAGTTATAGGGATTATTTTCCTCCTCATGATGGTAATAACAAGTGGATTAGGGATCCTTTTCATGTAAATGTAAAAGATGTAAAAGAATTAACAGCAAAAGAAGAAAATAGTCTTGTTGAACTTTCATGTGACACTTCACTAAGATCACGTTTCAGCCATTACAATTTATCAGACTTTTGGTTACTATTGAAAAATGAGTACCCAGAACTGGCAACCAAGGCCCTGAAATATCTAATGCCATTCCCTACTACGTATTTATGAGAGCAGGCTTTCTCACAGCTCATTTACATAAAATCAAAATACAGAAATAGGATGAATGTGGAACCTGATCTTCGGTTAAAAATGTCTGCCATTGAACCTGAAATTGAAAACATAGTAGCAGCAAAACAGCATCACCCATCTCATTAATGAGATTAAGATAAAGTATTTTTTTTTTGCTCTGTTCTGTTCTGTATTTCTTTCTTTATATTTTTTATATATTTTCCCATTTTTTCATTTACATATGTCTTTCTGCAGAAATTAATCTAGTTTTCTGATAAGAGGAGTTTGTTGCTAGTTTATTAAAGCAGCATGTTAAGTTGACAGACGTTTCAATATCCTGGGGTCCGGGGAAAAAATCATTTAAATAAAAGGGGTCCTTGGTAGTGAAAAGTTTGGGAATCACTGATATATATATATATATATATATATATATATATATATATATATATATATATATATATATATATATATATATATATATATATATATATATATATATATATATATATATATATATATATATATATATATATATATATATATATATATATATATATATATATATATATATATATATATATATATATATATATATATATATATATATATATATATATATATATATATATATATATATATATATATATATATATATATATATATATATATATATATATATATATATATATATATATATATATATATATATATATATATATATATATATATATATATATATATATATATATATATATATATATATATATATATATATATATATATATATATATATATATATATATATATATATATATATATATATATATATATATATATATATATATATATATATATATATATATATATATATATATATATATATATATATATATATATATATATATATATATATATATATATATATATATATATATATATATATATATATATATATATATATATATATATATATATATATATATATATATATATATATATATATATATATATATATATATATATATATATATATATATATATATATATATATATATATATATATATATATATATATATATATATATATATATATATATATATATATATATATATATATATATATATATATATATATATATATATATATATATATATATATATATATATATATATATATATATATATATATATATATATATATATATATAAAATTGATAAAGCCCTCCTGAAATATATATATATATATATATATATATATATATATATATATATATATATATATATATATATATATATATATATATATATATATATATATATATATATATATATATATATATATATATATATGTATGTATGTATGTATGTATGTATGTATATATGTATTATGTATGTATTATTATGTATGTATGTATGTATGTATGTATGTATGTATGTATGTATGTATGTATGTATGTATGTATGTATGTATGATATGTATATATATATATATATATATATATATATATATATATATATATATATATATATATATATATATATATATATATATATATATATATATATATATATATATGTATATGTATATATATATATATATATATATATATATATATATATATATATATATATATATATATATATATATATATATATATATATATATATATATATATATATATATATATATATGTATGTATATATATATTATATATATATATATATATATATATATATATATATATATATATATATATATATATATATATATATATATATGAATCATTTCTTACCCCGACCGGGACTCGAACCTAGGACTTATGAATACTAAGTCAAGGCGCTACCACTACACCACAGAAGGCTAAAAGGAATGCAACCTTATAGCTTATATCAGCTATACTTAGGAATGAATGCATTCTAACTGAATGCCTTACTATGTTCTTATTACAGATTCCCCAACCTCACTCGTGTCTTCATTTTAGCATTGAATTCAATTCCCAGTCTCATTCGGGCCTTGAAATAACCAATTAAGCACATTACATATGTGAAAACATGAATCATTTTTTACCCCGACCGGGACTCGAACCTAGGACTTATGAATACTAAGTCAAGGCGCTACCACTACACCACAGAAGGTTAAAAGGAATCCAACCTTATAGCTTATATCTGCTATACTTAGGAATGAACGCATTCTAACTGAATGCCACTATGTTCATATTACAGATTCCCCAACCTCACTCGTGCCTTCATTTTAGCATTTAATTCAATTCCCAGTCTCATTCGGGCCATGAAATAACCAATTAAGCACATTACATATGTGAAAACCTGAATCATTTTTTACCCCGACCGGGACTCGGACCTAGGACTTATGAATACTAAGTCATGGCGCTTAGTATTCATAAGTCCTAGGTTCGAGTCCCGTTCGGGGTAAAAAATGATTCATGATTTCACATATGTAATGTACTTAATTGGTTATTTCTTGGCCCGAATGAGAATGGGAATTGAATTAAATGCTAAAATGAAGCCACGAGTGAGGTTGGGGAATCTGTAATATGTAATGTGCATAATTGGTTATATATATATATATATATATATATATATATATATATATATATATATATATATATATATATATATATATATATATATATATATATATATATATATATATATATATATATATATATATATATATATATATATATATATAATATATATATATATATATATATATATATTATATATATATATATATATATATATATATATATATATATATATATATATATATATATATATATATATATATATATATATATATATATATATATATATATATATATATATATATATATATATATATATATATATATATATATATATATATAAGTAAATAAATATAAAAAATTAAAGTTATAAATTCATATAATTATATATATGATAAATTAAATAAATAATGATATAAGCACATACATATATAAAATACAACAAGTTCTTAAATAAATGCATAAACAAATATATACATTAATGAACAACTAATGAAAATAAATAATATATATATCTACCTTGGCTGTCTGCCCCAGTTTGGAGGTAGCTGACATAAAAAAAAAGATACAATAGGGGGATTACTTTGCTCTATTCGCAATGACGAGGGAGCTAGCAACCGTTCTCATGGCACTGCTGGAGTTCCACAGCCCATCCTCCCTGCTCTTTCACAATCTGTGTCGCTTCATAAATGCCACCTCTCTTACTGCCCCTACCACAAGACTACCTCTGTAAGATGCAGCCCCGTGGTATCAGCAGATGCCCATCAGAGCTGCGTCACAATCGCTCGCCACTCATTTCTATTCCTAGCACGCTCCCTTGCTTCCCTCACATCCATCCTCCTATCATTCAGGGCTCTCCTTACTCCATCCTTCCACCCAAGCCTAGGTCTCCCTCTCGCATTTCTCCCATCAACTCTCGCTTTCATCACATCTTTCAGCAGTCTTTCATCATCCATCCTTTCCACATGGCAAAACCATCTCGGAACATTCATATCTACTCTGGCTGCAAAATCTCTATTCATACCCGTTCCTGCTCTCACCACCTCATTGCTAACCCTATCCAACTGAGATACACCAATCATACTCCTCAGGTATTTCATCTCAGGCACATTTATTTTCCGTCTCTCAATTATTTTCATACCCCATAACTCTGATCCATGCATCACAGTTGGCACAACCACTTTCTCATACAAAACTTTCTTAACATTCATTTCCAACCCTCTATTCTTCATCACTCCTTTCAACCCACACAACACTCTGCATCCTTCATTCACTCTGTGACACACATTTTCATCCACTCCACCATTTGCCGCTATTACCGAGCCTAAATATTTAAAGTGATCTACTTCCTCAATTGTCTCTCCATTCAACATAGCATTCAATCCAGCACCATCCTCATTTATTGTACACCTCATAACCTTACTCTTTCCCACATTCACTGGCAACTTCCTTCTCTCACACACCATTCCAAATTCTAACACTAACTGACACAACTTCTCTGAGTCTGCCACCACTACAGTATCATCTGCAAACAGCAACTGATTCAGCTCCCACTCGTTATCATCCTCATCTTCCATTCTCAAACCTCGACCACGCACTCGCTCTTTCACCTCTCTTACGACTCCATCAATATACAAATTGAACAGCCATGGTGACATCACACATCCCGGTCTCAGTGTCACACTCACTGGAAACCACTCATTCAATTCATTCCCTACTCTAACACAAGCTTTACTGCCCTCATACAAATTCTCCACTTCATGCAACAGTTTACCATCAATTCCATATGACCTCAAAACATTCCACATTGCCTTTCTATCAACTCTATCATAAGCTTTCTCCAGATCCAAAAATGCAAAATACTCATCCTTACCCTTAACTAAATATTTCTCACATAACTGCCTAACTATAAAAATCTGATCTATACAGCCTCTACCTCTCCTCAAACCACTCTGCACTTCTGCGATCACATTTTCTCTTATCTCCATTCCTATTAATCAGTATCCTACCATACACTTTTCCTACCACACTCAACAAACTTATACCCATAAACTTACTGCATTCATACACATCTCCCTTACCTTTGTATAGGGGCACTATACAAGCAATCACCCATTCCACTGGCACCATTGACAACATAAAGCATATATTAAACACTCTCACTAGCCATTCCAGTGCAGTCACACCCCATTCTTTCAACATCTCCGTTCTCACACCATCCATTCCAGGTGCCTTACCTGCTTTTGCTTCATACAATGCCCTTGTCACCTCCTCTCTTGTAATCTCTCTCTCATTTTCATCTCCCATTTCTGGCACTTGAACACCCCACACTGCCTTTATACTACCTCCCTATCTTCCTCAACATTCAGCAACTGCTCAAAATTACAAACGCTTCAAGATCTGCTTGAAATGTGTCGAGAGTGTACCATTACAGGGACCATCAAATATTTAACATTTAAAATTCATTTATTCTCAAAATTCATATATTCGTATGGGCTGGAATTATTTTTTTCATTCCATCCAATATGAAGGGAAATGTTATTTTTTTTTTTTGTATAATTGAAGTTCACTGCTTTTTTTTCACTCTCTCTCTCTCTCTCTCTCTCTCTCTCTCTCTCTCTCTCTCTCTCTCTCTCTCTCTCTCTCTCTCTCTCTCTCTCTCTCTCTCTCTCTCTCTCTCTCTCTCTCTCTCTCTCTCTCTCTCTCTCTCTCTCTCTCTCTCTCTCTCATACTCAGCACTTTTTTCTTCTTTTTTTCTGAGTTGGCGGGATAAATATACAGCCTTAGTATTCTCCTGATGGTAGTAAAAGTCAACTAAATAGAGTGGCACAAGGAGTCTGGCAATGCTCCATCCTTTCCATTCTCCTCCTATGAAGAGTTAAGACATAACGGTCGGTCTTGATAGGAAAATTAAGTAGGATCCTAGATACTTAGTCTCAAATTGTGCAAAGCTTGTTGAACGAGTGAAAATAAGAAGAAGGAGCTTAGTAGCATGTATGTGTGAGAAGAAAGATGAAATAGTATGCTTTGAGTGAAGCAAAGGTGAATAAGTATGTGATTCAACTTGGCCACCTTTTCTACTATAGAAATTACGAATCCTGGGTATTGATGGATATGTAGATAGATAGATAGACTAGACTAGACAGAGAGATAACATCCTGCTGTAATACATTACGGTATTACATGTGAATACATTAGCATAAAGGGGGGCAGCGGTAGTTCAACAGTATAATGCGATAGTCGGAAAATGACGAAACAGAAGCACTTGCGTTCGAGCCATGTGTGAGATGTCAGGAAGCGCAACCAACCTTAAATCGATAGCTAATGCCACTCTGTGTCCAATATCAAATATATGGGGACTAATTGTAACATATAAAGAGGAGAAAATATATGTAGTATTAGACTTAATCGACGCTAACATTCCATAATGCTGATGTAAAGGGGATTTTTCAACGTATTGCGGGTTCAACTTTCCTTCTATAACAATATTGTAAAATGTTGAGTCTTTGAAGAAAATACTGTCTTCATATGATTAATCTACAGTAAATCTAAACATATTTGCCTTTGTAAGGCAACATAGAAGTACCACTTTATGATTCACAGCCCCCATTTGAATGGGGATGAACACTTATATTGAAGCTATAAAAGGAATTAAGGTTGGATATCCATCCTACCACTCCAAGGTGAGGTCAAACCATTGTTATTCGCTACCACGATGCCACCGCATTGTAAGGAAAAATAAATTAAAAAATGGATTCCTGATGTGATGATTTCCTTATAAAATTACATGATAGGTGATAATTACATAGACATCGATACAGTAATAAAGGATCCGCCTTCTAACTAATCGAATCAGGGACAGCGGTAGCTCAATGGTAGAGAGCGCTCACGTTGGCAAGCAATTAACGCCGGCTCGATCCTTCTCCAACGCATTAGAAAGGGCATCAAGCCTTAATTCCCGAGCTACATCATGTCTGTGACCACCCCCATTCGAATGGGTTATCATTGAGACACCTACGAGAGTGCATTGCATTGCCTTTCATTCTTATTTAACCTAATGCAACTCACTTAACCGATCTCTACCAAGGCTAGGGTCAGAATTTTATATGGTTTCGACAACCAAACCTTCATTGGCAGGCATATGTATAAACACTGCT
>JAXCGZ010000373.1:60000-70000 GCA_037179515.1 Halocaridina rubra
AAAAAATGAGTGAGTTTTAATATACTCCCCACATGTCTAGCGGAAAGAGAAATCAATATCAATCATTTCATATAGACTATTAATAGAAAAACCACATTCCAATGTCCAAATAAATTATGAGACTAAGCCTTGCATTTACTGCCCCCTCACCTAATCTAGCTGGCTGATTCAAAGCTAATATAAATGAATTTTAGAAAGCAATTACGGCCTCAACTTCACAAGTACCTTTTTTCTTAGGATAATTTTCTTTTTCTCTCAGCAACACCTCTGAAATATCAGTGCTTTATAAAATGCTTGAAATAAGAGCTGTGAGATTACAGTTAATATGTCATCTTGACTCTTGCACTTGAAGAAGAAAGGCAGAGTTTGCAAAATATAAGAGAGACTGAACTATGGGTGGGAAAGTGTGCCTAGTTTTCACTTGGATAGAGCCCACTCACTTAGTAAAGTACTTAAGATTTATATAATGTGTGCCACCAATGTGAGATATTTATTGTAAAAATATAATAATCTTATAAAAGTTCCCGCCTCATTTTGCTCAGACACTAATGTGCTATTGCCATATTTCCTCACTGGCATAAGCCCTCAGGTAAATTTGTGCTTTCTTGTACACCTATATCTCAGTCATCATAATGCAGGTAGTTAGTGAAACCATTAATCTGTTAGATAATTAATCAGGTCATACATATCCTCTTGACAAAGTGGCTTACCTACACTGCGGTCATAATGCTGCAAATCGATTCATTGACAACAAATGAATACATCCACCATTCAGACCACCTTGGTTATGCAGCGATTTTAATCCCTCTGCCAATCATCACCAGTAATCCACAATGGCGCTTATAGGGGTCTGGGAGTAATTCTGAAAAAAAATGGCATACATATATTCATCCATGCAAAAGTACATATTTACATACATACATACATACATACATGCCTACATACATACATACATACATACATACATACATACATACATACATACATACATACCAAGAAACCAACATAGGCTAGAAGTTTATGAGGAAAGTCACATAGGTACTATTGAAGTTATAAACTCAGTTGTTAACATGGCACGGAAGAGAAAATGTAGGATTATGATTTTGAGAGATTTTAATAAAAAAAAAAGAGATAGATTGGATAAATCTTGACCCATAAAGTGGTGAGAACTCATTCGGGGCAAGATTCCAAGATTGCGTACAAGGTAATTTCCCACATCAACATGTACTGGAACCAACGAGGGTCAGGGGTGTGGATGAGCCATCGCTACTTGATCTAGAATTCACAGATAACGTGTTGGATATTGAAAAAAATGAGTATGAACCACCAATTGGAAAGATTGACCACTGTTTATTGTTGATGGAGTATATAAGTGAAGATGCACAGCCTGAAAGTAGAGGCACTGAGGACACGAGGAGGATCTATCCGAAAGGAGATTACATCAAAATGAATGAGCTTTTTGCAGTTATTGACTGGATGATCTTATTTAACAACAAATCTGTACAACAAATGTGCGACATATTTTGTGAGAAATTTGGGAAGATAGTAGATTGCTGCATACCTGTCACGAATGTAGGTGTAATTCATGCCAGAGAGAAATGGTTCGATAATGAGTGCAATAGAGCTAAGGAGTGGAGAGACAAATGATGGAACATGAATAGGAGGAGAAAAGATATATATGCCTGGCAGACCTATAAAAGATCAAGAAATGATTGCCTAAGTAATAGAAGAGAGGCAGAGAGAGGCTATGAAAGGGAAATCCCCAGGAAAGCTAAAGAAATTTCCATGCTTTTCCACATCTTTATCAGAGGAAAACTGAAGGTAAAAGAGCAGGCTTTAAAGCTTAAGAGAGCAGATGGAAGCATCACTGAGACGGATAAAGAGATATGCAAAGAATTGAACAAGGATTTTCAGTCAATATTCAGAGTAGAAAATACCCTACCCCTCAGATTGCAGAGAGAGAAGCTCTTGGGCCGGTTTTAGAGAACATTATCCTTTCAGCCAAAGAGGTATTCAAAGCGCTGATGGAGTTAGATGTCCATAAAGCTACAGGTCCTGATGATATATCCCCTCATGTACTTAAAAAATGCGCAAACCAAATATCAGTGGCACTAAGTATCATATTTAAATATTCGCTGGAGTCAGAGGAGATTCCAAGATGCTGGAAACAAGCGAACGTGATACCTATTATCAACGAGGGAAGGAGGGATATGGCTCTAAACTATAGACCATTTTCCTTTACCAGCATAGTTTGAAAAGTTATGGAGAAACTACAAAGGAAATATATTTCTCCTCACTTGGAATCTTTCAACTCTTTGTCAGTGAGACAACATGGCTTCAGAGAAGGTAGATCAACAGTAAGAAACTTATTAGAATTTTATGATGAGGTAAGCCGAATCTTACAGGAAAGATAGGGATGGGCAGATTGCATATTCCTAGACTTGCAGAAAGCATTTGACACTGTCCCAGACGGGAGACTTATTAAGAAGCTGCAAGCATTGGCTAAAATTGGTGGAAATGTCTTGGAAGGAAGGGAACAGAGGGTTAGAGTAAGAAACTCAGTGTTTGAATGGAGAAGAGTTGGTAGTGGAGTTCCATTGAGTTCAGTTCTAGGGCCACTTTTGTTCCTTGTATATATAAATGACCTATCAGAGTTTGTAAATTCATTCATGAATATGAATGCAGATGATGCAAAAATTTTGAGGAAAATAAGAAACGATAACAATGTTAGAGAACTTCAGAAAGATCTAAATAGTCTGCATGAGTGGTTAGAAAAGTGGCTAATGAAATTCAATACTTCAAAATGTAAGGTAATGAGAATGGGTGCAAGTTCAAGAAGGCCCAAGCTTGACTACTCGGTGGCAGGAGTACAACTTCAAGAGACAGAAAATGAGAGAGATCTAGGAGTAAACATACTGGCAGATTTGTCTCCAGAACTGCATATAAATGGCGTAATAAGGTGTAGTATATGCTTTCTTAGCAAATGTAAGGGTAGCCTTCAGGCAAATGGACAAGGAAATGTTCAGAAATTTTATGTAACCTATGTGAGGCCAAACTTGAATATGCAACCTCCTTTTCGAATTCGCACTTGAAAAAACACTTAGTTAAGTTGGAAAAAGTGCAAAGACAGGCCACGAAACTAGTGCCAGATATACACAATCTCAGTTATGAGGAGAACTGAGGGAATAAGACTTACCATCACTCAAAGCTAGAAGATTGAGGTGGGATATGGTGTAGTCATGGAATTCCTTCATGGTTATGACAGAGTGGATAGGGATCGATATATTGCTATGGCTGGCACTAGATCTAGAGGTCTTAGTTTGAAGCTTCGTGAGAAAAATTCTTTGCAGGATGTAAGGAAGTACTTTTTTAGTGTAAGAGAAGTTGTTAATTGGAATTCGCTAAACGAGGAGCCAGGTAATGCTGACTCAATCCATAGCTTTAAGGACAAGTATGATAAGTATCACTAAGTTCAAAATGGAACCGATCAGGTGACGGGAAGCTACGAGCTATGGACTCTTTCCCATAAGCACAATTAGGTAATTACAATTAACCAGTTAGCATACATACATGCATACATGCATACGCACATGCATACATACATACATGAACACATACATACATACATACATACATACATACATACATACATACATACATATATAAATGCATGTATACATACATCCATGCATGAATGCAAACATTCATGCTATCATACATACATACATGCAAACATTTTATATGAGTGTGACACTGGGACAGGCAAAAAACTGCCCACATCAATTAAGGATCGTGAATGAAGAAAGCCTTAAGACGAAAAAAAGTAAGAGTCTATGGACAATGCAAAAATGAGGTAATAATACACAATAGGAAAAGAACAGGCTGAAAGAATAGTTGAAGTACTGAGGACCTAGAGATCTGGCGAGATTAGGGCTTGAAATGACAATGGATCCATTTTTTGAAGGATGATAGGTTATAAGAATTAGGAAAGTCAGAAGGGGGAAGAGACTTTTAGAGTGTGAAAGTTGATAGGAAGAAGAAGTCACTGCACCGACCAGTCCGTGAGTTACAAATCTGTACACAATACCTGTGACACGAGGCCGCTTAGCGAGTGTTCCGTGACCTCGGCAATGGGCGACGGATGCAACTCACCAACTCATCACGGCAACGATGGAAGTAGTAGAGATAGAAAAGACATAGGTAACGGAAAAAACCTTAAGACGAAAAAAAAGTAAGAGTCTATGGACAATGCAAAAATGAGGTAATGATATACAATAGGAAAAGAACAGGCTGAAAGAATAGTTGAAGTACTGAGGACCTAGAGATCTGGCGGGATTAGGACTTGAAATGACATTGGATCCGTTTTTTGAAGGAAGATAGGTTATAAGAATTAGGAAAGTCAGAAGGTGGAAGAGAGTTTTAGAGTGTGGAAGTTGATGGGAAGAAGAAGTCGCTGCACTGACCAGTCCGTGAGCTACAAATCTCTACACAGTACCTGTGACACGAGGCCGCTTAGCGTGTGTTACATGACCTCGGCAGTGGACGAGGGATGCAACTTACCAACTCATCAGGGCAACGATGGAAATAGTAGAGAGAGAAAAGACATACAGATCATACTTTACTGCAAAGAGAAGGAGAATCAAGATTAGAAGTAAGAAGGGTGATCATAAGTGCATAATAAATAAAAGTATAAGATATATAAGCATACAAAAAATTAATGAATGTGTGATTATTATTCTTTTATAATGGATGTAGTGTTATATGCTAATATAATATCAATAAATGGTAAAGACAATTATTGTTTATAATTTCATCCAAAAAAATATAATTCATTAGAAAAAGTTTTTTCTCTCTTTTTTTTCTCTCTCTCTCTTTAGGCCTATCCAAGTGGAAAGCTGGTGGCTACATTCTCTCTCTCTCTCTCTCTCTCTCTCTCTCTCTCTCTCTCTCTCTCTCTCTCTCTCTCTCTCTCTCTCTCTCTCTCTCTCTCTCTCTCTCTCTCTCTCTCTCTCTTTATAGACCTATCCAAGAGCCTAGGTGGTGGTGACTTTTTTTTAGGATGCCCAGCATTAAAGGCTTAATGAGTCTAAGTGCCTTAGTTTCAACTCTATCAAGGAGATAAGTATATGAAAAAGCACCCCAGATGTGCGAGTATTATTCAGTGCAGGGACGGATAAGACCTTTATATATTTTAAGTAACTGTAAAAACAAAAAGTGATAACGAAAACGAAATAGAACCCCAATAGTTTTCTAATGCAGATTTAGAAATTTTGATATGTGATTCCTCTAAGACAAGTTATAGGCTATCGTGATTCCTAATATGTAAATAGAATTAAGAGGATAAAATTTCGCTAGTTTCGAAAACAATAGGGGTATCAGGAGGAAAAGATGATAAGGAGACAGCCAGAAAGTATCTTGGAGGCTTTAAACTTAACCAAACTTTGAGTGTCCCACTCAGATAACCACTGCAAATCGGAGTTGAGAGTAAAAGAAAGAATGATACGAGACTGATTACGAGTAGCATGAAGAAAATGCAAAAGGAAAAATGAAGAGTAGAACATCGGCAAAGACATTAAGAAGAGAGTCAAATGGGGACTGAAGTAGATCACTGATGAAAAGAAGGAACAGAGTAGGTAAAAAAAAAGACTCTGTGGAACACCAACCATAACAGGGAATGAGCTGGATGTTGCACCATTAACAACCACAGATATAACGCGGTCAGAGAGAAAGCTGGAAATCAGAGATTAGAAAGAAGCGGTAAGCCAACAAACAACGAATTTGGTCAACAGAGCCTTGTGCCAGACTCTGTTAATAGTCTTAGAAATATCAAGGGCAACGATGAAAGATTCTCCATAGTTCCCCAAAGAAGATGACCATACATGAGTAAAATAGGACAGGAGGTCACCAGTTGGTTTTGCCTTGCGGAAGCTGTACTGGTGATCGGAGATAAGTGATTTAAATTCAAGACATTTCAAGAAGTGAGAATTGAGCACAGTTTCAATATCTTTAGCCATAAATGAGGTCAGGGTAATAGTTCAATAGTTTGAAGGAATAGAGTGATCACTCTTCTTAGGAACTGGCAGAACTAGAACATGCTGCAGGATAAATACTGTTTTTTTTTTTATGTGTGACACTGAGACAGTCAAACTTTACAATCATTAATAAAGGTATGAGCATGAGAAAATATTAAGATGAAAGGAAAGAAAAAAGGTATGGACAAGGCAGAGATGAGGTAATGATACACAAAAGAAAAGGACAGACTGAAAAAAATAGACATTGTACTTAGTACCTAGAGATATGGAGGATTAGGCCCTAAGATAGCAACAGTTCAGCTTCTTGGAGAAAGATAGGTTATAAGAATTTAAATATACAGAAGGAGGAAGAGAGTTCAAGAGTCTGGAGGTGGATGGGAAGCAGCAGTCGCTGCACCAACCAATCTGCGACCTACAAATATCCACACAGTACCTGTGAGACGAAGCCGCTTTACGAGTGTTACGCGGCCTCGGCAGTGAGGTAGGGATGCACCTCACCAACTCATCAGAGCAGCGTTGGAAGTAGTAGCGATAGAAAAGAGAAAGGGGTGATGTCTTACGGCGAAGGGAAAGAGAATCCAGATTACAAGTAAGAGGAAGATCATCAATCAGTCTGACTGTTTAGATTCACCCTTATGAAGGAGATTAGTATAGGAGAAGTACCCCCAGATGTGTGAGCAGTATTCTAAGCAGGGACGGATAAAACCTTTATAAATTTTAAGTAACTGTAAAGAGGAAAAGTATTGATGAAAACGAAACAGAACCCCCAATATTTTGGATTCAATTTAAAAATTTGGCTTATGTGATTCCTCTAAGACAAATTAAAGGCTATATGAATTCTTAATATGTTGATAGAATTAAGAGGGAAAATTTCGTATGTTTTGAGGATAATTGAGCTATCAGGAGGAGAAGAAGATAAATAGATAGCTAGAAACTCTGTCTTGGACACATTAAATTTAACTTTATTTTGGATGCCCCACTCAGATACCCTCTGCAAATCGTGGTTGATAGTGAAAATAAAAAATGATACAAGACTAATCAAGAGTAGCAGATGAAGGTTGTGAAAAAAAGCAGAGGAAAAGTGAGGGGTAATCATCTGTAAAGGCGTGAAGAAGAGAGGAAGATGGGAATTGTAGAAGATCATTGATGAAGAGAAGGAACAGAGTAGGTGAAAGAACAGAGTCCTGTGGAACGCCACTGGTATAAGGGAATGGGATAGATGTTGCAGAGATATGAGGCGAAAAGGACAAAGACAAAAATGGCAAAGCATGGGAGCCAGTTCATCTGCAGACTACGTAAGGAACCTTGCAGGAATAGCATCGGGACCAGATGCTTTATGTGAAGAACGTTTATGAACTTTGCGTGAAGGAGGGATAAGGCAGGGCATAGGGTTAGTGAGGAGTAGCCTTTTCAGTGTGAGAGGAAGCTACAGGGCCATCAGAGCGAATGAAAAGGGCAAAGTTGGAGTTACAGACGTTTTTGGAGAGGTTTGGCAAAGGATAAGAAGCATTTACTCGTGGAAGAGGAGTTAAGGTCATCAACTTTCCTTCTTAGAGAGGAAGCTTTAGACCTTTGAATCTGAGCAGTACAGCAATTCTTATCTGTAATAAAAGCAGAGCTAGTTAAATCAGAGAGCGAGACTTGGTATGACCAGTGTGACAGATCTCTGGCCAAAATAGCCCTGAGCAGGCACGTGTCTAACCAAAGATTAAGTTGAGAAAAAATGTTCATGGAGGAGGGAGTGAAAGCCTCCATCTACGAAGTTTTGATCTCGGCAACTTTTAGGGCTACCTGATCAGGGTTATGGTACCAAAAGCAGCAGTCATCCCATGGGAAGGCAAAGATAAAATTATGCAAATCTTCACATTGGGAATGCTCAAAGTGTCAAAGGCGGCAAAGTAGGAGGAACCGATGGAGAGGGAGCAAGAATGGAAGATATTGAGATCATAGAGTGGTTTGATTTACCAAGAGGGGAAAGCACAGAATACAAGTAGTTTGTTGCATTAGAAGCAAGATATTGGTCAAGAGTGTTGGTTTTATGTTCGTGTCAATCAGGAGCACGAGTAGGATGTTTGATAATCTTTTCCAGATTTCAAGTAGTAGAGAAAACAAGAGCCTCCCCCCACATCAGTGTGACAAGTATTAAGCCACTCATTGTGGAGTACATTGATCCCCAATATAGAGAACTTCGGCATGTGGGTGAGAAGATTGCAAGAACTCATGGCAAGAGGTCAGATATTCAAAGAAAGGCACAAAGTGTAAGGAATTTGGAGAGCAGTAGCAGAAGGAAAGGAATATAGTGGTATGGGAGAGATTGATATTTAGCCAGAGAACATCAAAGTCAGGATATTCATGGTCCATGAGCCTTGCAATAGGAATGTTAGTGTTGCAATAGGCACAGATCCCACCTTCAAAACGAAAATTAGAATACAGGTAATAGTGAGAGATTTGAATTTGGTCAGCAAAGGAATGGCTAGACAGCTGGGTTTCAGAGAGAAGGAGAAGGTTAGGGAGGGAATGTACCCAAGTGATGTTCCACAGACGAAAGATTAGAATTCAGGCCACGAATGTTAGCAAAGTGAAGAGTGAAAGAAGCAGATCTATTAGGGGGCTCAAGGTTAACGGCAGAACCATTACTACCACCAAGCGTGTCTGCCCTCACGAAAACTGTGGAGTCAACAAGATCCCTGGAGATTTTTATAGCCTCTTTATGCAAGGTACTGGGGACCATAAGCTGTAAACCTTCCATAAGTGTAGCAAAATTGAGGAAAAAGAGAGCAAAAAGGGACAGATATGGGGAGTGTTGTGACTTGTAAAATATAATGGTATAGTAAGAGATGTCTAACAAATACGCCAAAATTTTCGGAGTAGATGTAAGCATAAGGAAAGAGCAGTGACCGAAAGAAGACTCAACCTGGAGATGTTTGTACCAGTCCTATTTTAATCAATAGTACCTTCAGTTGTAGTATTTCAATGGACGGATGCTGCCATGGCCAACCTACTACACATCTACATACACACCTACATACAAACAAACATATATACATACATTCATGCTTACATTCAAATATGCATACATACATACATACATACATACATACATACATACATACATACATACATACATACATACATACATACATACATACATACATACATACATACATACATACATACATACATACATACATACATTCATACATAAATACATACATTTAAGCACGCATATATACACACATGCATGCATACACACATACATACATACATGATGCATGCATACATACATACATACATACATACATACATACATACATACATACATACATACATACATACATACATACATACATACATACATACATACATACATACATACACACATACATACATATATATATACATTCATACATAAATACATACATTTAAGAATGCATATATACATACATGCATGCATACACACATGCATAAATACATGCACACATAGTGGTCCTAATCCTTCTTTGAAGGGTGTGGTGGCAAAGTCAAATCACACAATTAGGTTACTGAACACAATTCATCCCTCTTTATCTCCTTGGTGATTATGGGCCACCACAATTCCTCCTCCTTGCACACTGATTGGGTCACCAACTGGGAAAGTCGACAAATGTGGACATATATTTAAGCACCACTTAACTGGCGTGCTGCAGAACACTGAAGTGCCAAAGAGAGTCAGCATGCGTGCCACAGGAGTAAGGGAAGTGGTTAAAATATAATCTCTTATGTCAATTTTTTTTTAGATGATATGAACATGTATTTAAATAATTTTTCAAGTAGTGAAAACTAGTACACTAAAGCATCACAGACGGTAGGAGGAGGGCAAAAAATTCTTGAAAATCTCAATAATTATATATGCATTACTTTACTGTTTTTTTATGTGCCACAAGTAGGTTCCATTTTTATGGGAGTGGACACAACATGTTGAAGTCAAG
>JAXCGZ010000374.1:0-76826 GCA_037179515.1 Halocaridina rubra
CATAACAAGTAACTTTGCTCATATATATATATATATATATATATATATATATATATATATATATATATATATATATATATATATATATATATATATATATATATATATATATATATATATATATATATATATATATATATATATATATATATATATATATATATATACTCTAGTTTCAGTTTATATAGTCCATCCCCCAAATGAGGACCGACAGTGCCATGTAAAAGAAAAACACATTTTATTTAGTGCAAAGTTTCTTTTTTACGATTTATTTAGCAAATTTATATTCTTCACTGTCAGCTTCCACAACTGTTTCCGACAAAATTTGAAAACGAAAAATTATATTTTTACCTTTGGTTTTCGATGCGTTCGGGAATGAGTGTGACCTTGAAAACCATCGGAAAACATATACTAATCTATCTAAACCTAACCTAATCTAACTTCACCTAGAAAATAGTACTTTAGGACTTTTTCCTATTTTTTTTTCTTTTTTATGTTTTTGAATGAATGGACCTTGGAAATTGCTGGAATTTTTCTTTTAATTTGACTTGGTCAAGTTAGGTTAGAATATAGTTTCCAACGATTGTCAAGGTCATATTCATTCAGAAAACGAAAAACAAAAATATTTTTTTTCACCTCTCAACTGAGACGAGCGCAATTGTTATAAAAAAGATAAAAATAATGTAATATTTTTTATGGGTGCGCTTTAAATGAATGCGACCTTGAAAATCGCCGGGAAATTCGCTAACTTTAACTTAACCTAACCAAATAGAGAGTAGCTTACATATTTTCCGGTGCTACTTTGGCTAGTATCTATGTGTCATGAATCTACTCTGGTATGCGATCTACACTCTATATTGTGATCTCTAACCTAACCTAACCTCTATTTAGCATTTTTAGCCGATGTTCGTGCTGTTTATCGCTAGATTATCACGCCAAAAGTAGCACCCTTTTTTTTTTTCCTATGGTGTTTAATGTATTTGAATGAATGTGACCTTGAGTACTCGTAAAGTACTATTCTTATGTTTGAAGAAGTTAGGTTAGCATATATTTTCAAACGGTTTTCAATGTAAAATTTAGTATAAATGTCTTAAAAATAATTAGGAAAAATATGAAAAAAATTGAGATTGGAGCAGCTGTAAAAATTTACCTCTATTTTACTATTAAAGTACACGCCGCCGTGGCCGAATGGTAGGGCCCCCGACTTTGAATCGTCAGGTCATAGGTGCGCGGTCCGCCACGATCTAAGGTTAGGAAGGGCATTCATATAGGGTAACGGTCGCACTTGCCATTACCAAGAATGCACTGTCCTATAAGTAAAAACGACACAACAAGTCCGTTCATGGTGGAACAGACTTTGAACTGGAATGTACCACTAGTCATGGTGTCAAGTCATCCTTAGTACATGCTTCTCACTCTCTTTTTCCCACTGTGCTACTTGAAATTCTATATTTATATACTTTATATGGTAAAGGAAGCTATATAGGACAATGAGTGTCACATTTTAAGGACTATACCAACAACAATATTAATAGATTCCATGACACGTGGCAGGGCTTTTTGCCCATGGTGCTGCAACACCAGAGAGAGAGAGAGAGTATCAGGTGGGATTGGGGGACAAGGGTGACAATCCGATAATTGGTGGTCAAATTGGCATCGTCGCGCACAGGCAAATCCCATTTGTGCCACACTCTGAACGGACTTCTTGCGATGCAAGCAATATTCTGAGGATTTTTGGGATGTATATTGCCTTATCTAGAATACTTATAAAGCTATTAAGTAACATAATTTACAATATTTACACATCTCTTGCAAAACAAAAGATATTAAAAAGCAACATAGGAATAAAATGTACTAGAAAATATAACAAATTAAATCAAATCAATGATACAAAACGTATTATTCATAATTAAATCATATCACTATATATGCTAATCAAATTCTTAGTATTAACAATCATATAAGTAGCAAAATAAAGCAAATTATAAATTAAATAAAGATGATTTAACAACTACAAGGTCTTTAAATTCAAGTAAACTCGTGAACAATATCTATAAACTCGTAATCAAAAGCTAGCGTCACTACAAGCTAACCTAAGCTAAATAAACTAGTAATTTGCGACAGTTTTCAAGATAACTTGCATTTATAAATATCAATAATCAGAGAAAGAAATCAAATTACTCACAATTAAGTTAGTCTTGCTTAAGTTAGCATACATTTTTCGACGGTTTGAAGGTTACATTCATTCCAAACATAAAATATCCATAAACTTCACTTCCTTATTAAAACGGGCACATTTTTTTTAATACATCAAGACACATCACCTGACTAAAGTGATACCCTGTGTGTCTTGTTTCTAGCATTCATTTATATATTCTTTATTTCATTCTTCATTTTAGTTGCTAAGAAACTGCATGACAGCAACACATTCTTCACGAGGCATTTTGTTTTCCTAAGACTTGTTTTGTTGTAATGTTTTTTCTTTCTTCTAATTTGCTGATATTAGCACTGAACACATTCAACCCAATTTGCTTGAGGAAAAAAAAAAATCCTCGTTACACGTGTCAGTATTAGTCAAAATGTGGGGGGTGAACACAGATAGTGTGGCTTGGGAGTTAAGAACGGATACTTTCCTAACCTCGCTTTGGGCTCGATCGCCAGTCTGTCAACTCAAGAGTTAAGCACTCTGTGAAGTAGTAAATGAATGTACTGAAATAGCTATGACTCACGCTGCTAATAAAGGTAATACTTTGTGTTACACATAGCCCAATTCAAATAGGGGTGGACACAGACATTTTTGAGCCCAGGGATTAGGGCTGGATGCCCTTCCTAACACCCTGTAGTGAGATTGAACCAGTGTTAGTCATCTGACTTCCCCACTGCTATTGCAGACCTCTTACTCACTGCTAATATACAGATTAGTGTGTACTACTAACCTTTTATTTCAAACATATCATCGTTACCTCCGATAGATATTTTTTTTCCTATGGCTTCACTTCTATCTAGTTCCCATTCATTTCCAGCTTATCTTTTCATAGTTCTCTCCCAGGTAGGAAAATTTCACTGGTATTTATAACTTAAAACCTATTCTACTAAAAGCTCAACCTTTAAAAATGTTGACTTATTTACTAAATGATGTCATCCAATTGTCATATTCATCTTTTCATCACTTCATTTCTTAAAGTGACTGAAGCATAAAGACAACAAAGGGGCTGCAGTACAGCAGATGTTAAGGTGTTCGACATGACATGTAATAAACACTTGTTTCATCCCACCACTTAACTTTAGGAAGGGCAACAAATCTTAATTCCTCAGTTCCAGCTGTGTCCACCCCCATTACATTGGGGGTAAATAGTGACACATTAAACGGCATACAAACTTTGTGATATGCAGGAAAATTTTATCCAAACTATACATCACATTTTTCACAGGTTCTCCTGAACAGATAACAAAGGTAATCTTACAATTCTAACGCCAGCAGAAATGACAGTGATCCGGTTTTACGCCATGGACTCCCTTTTCTACTAGGGCTAGGATGGTGCATTTTCCCAAAGGACTTTTGGTTTTGGTAAGTGTGACCACTACCCTTGCTAACCTCAGATTGTGGCGGGTCTCGAACCGACCTGACAAATCAAAGTTGAATGAATTACTAACCTGGCCACGGTGGCAAATATAATTTCTTGAAACCTATGAAAGAGGTTAAAGAAAAAACTTGTACGAAAGTACACAGTCTATTTACATATGTACAAATGGCAATACAGTACAAGGAAAAAGTATATGTCAAATTTTTTTTTACACTTCCCTATCATAAATACAATATACAGTACTTCTAAAAAATAAAATTACAAGACTGCACACCAGATCACAAAATTCATACATACAAGCAGTTTTGTACTGCCTGGGGACACTGCGAGGGAAAGGAATTATATTACATTAGACAGTCAAAGGAAAAAAGTCTGCAGATAGTGTAAAAAGCCTTCCAAGGCGGTACGCAAGTTCTTCACACAGAAATAAGTAGATATCACAAAAAATAATGGAGATAGTCCCCAGTATCACTAAATGGCACATTTTATAGTGCCTATTTCTATGCACTTGCCAATTCTTGGAGTGTAAAAACATAATAAGAGAAAGTCCTCAGTATCATGAAATGACATAATGCCAGTTTCAGTAAATAAAAGTTTTTGATAAATATAAGTGTACAAGAGAAATGTTCATCACTGAATATTACACAATGCCTGTTACCTTTTTCAGACTTGAAATCTGCCACTAAAATTACAATGTTTAAGGTGGATTATGGACTTCCCTTTTTTTATATCTCTAGGTGATAGAAAGTAATACTTGTGACAGAGATATCAGTATCCCAGTAATATAAACATTTAAATAAAAGAGAGGCCAAATATTTACAGTTTGCTTAAGAGCCCTTAGGGCTAAGCAAGACGATTTTACCACTCTTAAGAATACTTCTAGTTTCACTAGTTGGAACCACTACCACAATGCCACAAAAAGTAATTTGCAACCTGCAAGATATATGCATTAACAACAGTATTGATCAAACCTTCAAGAAAGCCTTTCAAGGCTAAGTTTAAAGATACATACAGGGTCTTTCATTCTATTTTTTGTCATAGCAACAGAAAGAACATGAATCTAAATTACCAATTGACATATCTATGGAACTAAAGTGAGACATTAAAGACTAAAGCACAAATACTTTTATAGCCAGAGTAAAAAAAAATAATTTTCCATCAAATAAATGAAATATTTAAAAGATTTTCCTTTATCTCCTGTAAGAGATTTGACATTTTCAGAAAAAGTAAAAAAGCTATCAAACTTATGAGCTATCGGGTACACTGCAATACACAGACAACAGTTTTGTAATAGTCCAGTAGTGTATCACACTGGAGGCTAATAAAAGGGAAGAATATAAGAATATCTTCAGTATGAAGAAACCAAATTTTTTATGTACACACACTGTATAAAATATGAGTAAGGCATGAAAATATATACATGTACTGTACATTCTTAAAGGAGGCTGGAGAAAATTTATCTTATATACATCATTGACTTTATTACCAAAAATGTACGGATAGCTAAATACTTACATTGCAAATATGATGCCTCTTGTTATGAAGAGAATGATAACTAATGATAACTGTGCTTATATTCATCAAGTAGTCCTGACGACAGACAGATGACTCAAGATTTTTTTAATTACAATATATACATTTCACTTCCCAAGGTACTTTAGAAACAACTGTGGTGTGGACCGTCCTACAATAACATGTAGAGAATTAACAGAGGAGACCTATACAATAAGGTAACTGCCAGTGATGTAAGCAGTGCATACTACCGCATGTACAAGTAGCTGTTATATGTATATGTTTATATAGTTGTCCCTCATCTTATGTTGTATAACTGGTTTCACCACTTCTGGTGTAAGAAAAAAATCCCCTATGTTCAAAACTCTTGTATGTCTAAACTCTGCATATTTTCCAACTGTGCATATTCAAGACCATACTATTTAAAACTGTATAAGATGAGGAACAAACTGTACTGTACTTATCTGTGCTACTCAAATCCAAAATTAATGTTGAGAGAGTCGTAAAAGATATATTCTAAGGACAGAGATGTGTTTCTCACGAACAAATAAAAAATACATCTCCTTTAACATATGTTGTATGTACAAATAAAATTTGCCAAGAAACAACTGAAAACATATTTAAATCATCATTATCATGAGCGACAAATAAACAGTATTTGAAGTTTACCAAAGACAGAATATGTAACTTCATTATGAATTTATAAGTTTTCAATATACTGTATATTAATATACTCTATATTAAGAAGGGAGAATCCAAAAATATAAAAGGTATATGGAAGCCGAAGATTTGGAATTCATTTCTCTCTTTCTGTTCAGATAAAGAGTATTTAATCCTATATCAACACTGCTGCTTAGTTACAGTACCCTCGTAACTTTTCTATTTCAATAAGTTGACAGATGCTTGCTTTAATGCCCAATTCCAAATTTTTTTGTTAAATATGCACCATTACAGCTTCCATCTATAGATAAAGCACTGTTAGTCTAGCACACTACCCATGCTAATGTTGAGAAAATATATTTGGACAGCTTTTATTAGAGATCATACATCAATTCTATGCATGACTGAGGTCTATTAGCTTTTGACAAATGTGCTCTGACTCAGCCAAACCCCATTAAAAGGCGAACAGCAGCCACACTTTATTTATGTATGTCAAATCCAGGTTTACAGCACTAGCAAAAAATTTGTCATCTAGATGGTGTAAACTATGCCAAGTTACATACGAATAGTCTGGAATTGACAGAACTTATTTAGAAATTGAATTTTTACAATGTGCCATGATATGACTATGTAAAGACCTATTTAATTACATGCAAGGCGCCTCATACTATACTGAGCTTATATATATATATATATATATATATATATATATATATATATATATATATATATATATATATATATATATATATATATATATATATTATACTGAGCTAAGTGCCAAAACTACAAAATGCCAGATAACGTTTTATAAGTTTTTAAATTTTGAAAGTTTGATGTCTCGGTAGCCACTCACGTTATTTATTTGTTTTTTAGTGTAACATCAAAATAACGTAAGAGGCTCCCGAGATATGAAATAAGTCTGCTAAATGCGTATTTCTGACATTTTGTAGTTTAGGCATCTCATATGCTGAATTAAGTTTTCATAAAAATCTGATTTTTTTTTTTGTCAAATTCATACTATATCAACTAATACTGAGGTACCTTCAATTTATGCCTCATTGACCAAGCATAAATCGAAAACTTTGTAAATTATATAACATTTTTCGGATCATGTAAAGATCTGGAACCCCAAGTAAAGTTAGGTAACCCTTTATATAGTTAGGTGAATTACCCTGTAAATATGAAAAGCCCAAAGAAACCCTGGTGTTACTCTTCTTGAGTTTTTAAGATTTTTTTATATACAAATTATCATAAAAATGAAAAAAAAATTTATTGATGTGTTTATGCATTACTGTATTTATACATCTTCTTGGGTACATATAAATCCAGATATGTATACTTAAATGATGTCTATACTAGTAGGTACTTCATTTTTTACACTTTCCTTAACTCTGATTACTGACTTCAGGTGAATAAGTGTTCTTTGACTTGGCTACCCCTCTTACAAGTGGGTTTGCAGTCATTGTATATTTATGTTAATCATTGCAACTTGATGAACAAAAAAATTGTGTGATAAATTTTGCATCATAGAATACATAAACAAAAATATAAGATGTGGAACACCAAGATCTTATGCTCTTGAGTACCCACTATCTATAAACCGAAGCAGATTACATATGTAAATGCTGGAAGATGTGAAATGGAAGTGTTTTACGAAGCTAAATAAAATATTTAGTACAGCACATTAAAGATATCCTAAATGTCAACAGTTACTGAACAAAGACACTAGAGTTAGATGCAGCAGAACTATGGATTCTCAGAAGGACGTACGGTGTTATCAAAATTTGACAAGATTCGGAAAGAAAAATTTCAAGAGGAATAAAAAGGTAATGGAAACTTCAAAGAAACTGCACCAAAGGAGACGGTGGTGGCTTGGACGTGTAATGGAAAGAGATGATGACTACATGGGCAAGAGGGTGATGAGGATGGAAGCTGAGGGCAAAAGGAAAAGAGGATAGTTATTTACGTGAGTGAAGATTTAAGAGAGAAAGGGCCAAGAGAAGATCAGTCACATAACCAATGACTACAGAGCTTATTAAGAAACCCCGATCCCACACTGATGCAGGACTGGGAATAGTGACGAAAGAACCGATGGATTACTGGTTCATCATCTGGAATAGTATCCTAAGAAAAATTTCATACAAAAAGCTATAAGATAAATATATAACTTATTCTATCTGACGAGATGTGTAAAAAATTGAGGTAACCAGAAAAATAAAAAAAGAACACAATGATCTTGGTCCATACCTGCCAGATGTGATGGAAACTCAACTAACCTTAACTTTACCTAGGCAAGTACACTCTATACTCTACCTAACTATCTCTACCTTAATAGCTTGACATACTATGGCTGAACACACAAGAAATGAAAAATATAAGCTAACAAAAGGAAATTAGTGACGTGCTATTCATGAGAAGAACGTGAATCTTCCAAAAAAGAATACTGTATTTTGACTACGAAGAGACACGGAAACAAGAGTGCATTTCCTGCAATTTGGTAATTCAAGGTAAAAACTTTTTCTACCTCACTATGATGGATTCAAGGTAAAAACTTTTTCTACCTCACTATGAAGGATATCATTTTAAGTCACTTTCCATGACACTTATGGCTTGTGAAAATAAACATTTCTCCTCTACTTAATATATAACCTTTTCTCAATGTTTAATACGGCATATGAGAGTAGACATTTCACCCCTACTCATTATATATTTTCTTGTAGTTTAATATGGCTATACAGCCTATGAACGTAGATTTTACATCCCTACCTACTATGAAACCTTCTCTCACAGTTCAAAACTGCATATGAAATTTGACTTTTCTAACCTATCTACTACGAAACCTCTTCTAATAGTCCAAAAAGGCAAATGAAAGTTTACTTTTCTCCCCTATTTAATATAACTTTCTTTTTACAGTTCAATTCAGCATATGAAAGTTGTCTTTTCTAACCTGTTTAGTACATAACCTTTTCTCACAGTTCAATATGTCCCATGAAAGTTGACTTTTCTCCTCTACTTAATATGCAACCTTTTCTCTCAGTTCAAAATGGCATATGAAAGTTGATTTCTCTCCCCAACTTCATATGAAACCTTTTCTCATAGTTCAAAATGGCATATGAAATTTGAATTTTCTCTCCTACTTAATATGCAACCTTTTCCATAGTTCAATATGGTATGTAAAAGTTTACTTCTTTAACCTACTTAATACGTAACCTTTTCTCATAGTTCAGCAGCAAGGCCACAGAGAGAACAATCTAATATTGATGCATTAAGGACAGCATCATATCTACATATCCTTGTCTCACTGGACTTACAGGTAAATGAAAGTTTCAGCGGACTCACAGGTAAATGAAAGTCTAAGAAAACTAACAGATAATTGAAGAATAGTCTCAAGTCTATTCAATTTCATAATAACAAGAAAAACAATAAAACGAATCACATTCTGACGACTTTTCTGATTGAATTTGACAACCAAATGAACCATATTTTGACAATTTTTCTTGTTTGAAATTGACATCAAAATACACTACATTTTGACGATTTTCTTGGTTGAAGTTGACAGTAAAATGAACCAGATTTTGACAACTTTTCAAGTTGAATTTGACAACAAAATGAGCCAGATGTTGACAACTTTCCTGGTTGAATTTGACAACAAAATTAACCAGATTTTGAAGACTTTCCTTGTGAAATTTCCTGAAGATGAAACAAGATCGCACCGTAAAGGTAAACTCTTCAGAAAAGACTAAAACTGTACACGAAGCATTATTTTCTTTTTTTGCCCAAATATCATATTAAAAATACTTTACAAACAATACCAGACCACTGTACAGCACATGCATACGATATAAATAAATAAATCCTTGTTACCGGGATCAGTACCACCGTGAAAGTATAAAAATAACAGTTAATAAAATCTATTCTCGATAACTGACGGTTCACTTACGTCATCGAAGTTGAACGGATAAATTTTAAGTATAACGTTGGTTATTGTTTTAACCTCAGGATTTGAGAAGAGGTATAAAGACCATAACCTGGAACTCACGACATAAAGAATATACAGTTTAGGTAGTTCTGGTTAAATTGAGGAGTCTATAATGAGATATGAACAGATTAGACATGTATAATTCTACATTAAAAAACAATTTAATTTGAAAGACAGAGAACTTCTTTTACATGCAAATGTCAGCATAAACTCCTTTATAATACAGCAATCTGTATTATAATCTTTTATTTGAAAACCCACACAAGGCTTCTACATGTATACAGTTCTCATAGACTGTATTCTCAAAATATTTTGCAACAACAGATTGTGCAGACTCCAGGATGTTACTCAGCTGCGCTTAGAACAAGAACGAAACCAAGTTACCTTAACTATAGTACGAGCTTTTACCTAGTGAGCGCAATCGACGCTGTAGAACGTTGAGTGTTTAATTAAGCGTTCCTTTGCACTGAGCGGCCCCGCACAGACACACGATTTTCTCCTCCTCGATTGGGAATTTGTAATCATAGGTGATTTCTTCACCACAAGCGATGGGTTGTTTGGAGTATATGACAATCTTCTTCTGAGTCTCAACAGAGATAATTTTTGCATAGCAGTTAGGCTGAAATACAAATACAATTGGTTAAAACTTTGAGCTTTGTAGCTCGTCAGAAACTATGAAATGCAATGTTCTTAGTGAAAAAGATGTTTATATCAGTAATCTTATCTAGAACAATTACTGAGGGAAGGGCAAAGATAGGCCAAGGAGGAGGTTTATGGATGTGGTGAGGAAGGACATAAGTGCTGTGTGAAGCAGGGGATAGGGTGATATGGAAAAAACTGATCCGTTCTGACGGCCCCTGACGGGAGGAGCAGGAAGATTTGAGATTTGAGAAGAATTACTGTACTCAAATGAAAGGATACGCAATCACTCTATTTGATGCTTGTGTTGAATTCCAACCAGGAAGACATTGAGCGACTTGAATATTTTATGTGAATAAACCTGCATCTATATACAGTAGCTACATTAAATTACCTAAATAACAAATAATCTGCAATTCACTGTACCATTATGCTAACAAAAACTATAAAAGACTGAAAAAATATGATATAGTAAAGCAGTATTATTAATAATAATTATACAAAATAATAATAATACTAATAATGTCATGGAGAGCAAGAATGAATTCAGGGAGGCACAGGATAATAAAAATACTAATACTATCTATCTATTTACCTTGGCTGTCTCCCCCAATTGGGGGGGGGGTAGCCAACATAAAAAAAAAGAAACAATAAGGGGATTAGTACTAATAACAATAAAATAAATGCTCAGCAATAACGTATTTTTTAATGTCTTGAAATAATCTACATTCTTTGTCTGAGCTTTGGGTGTTAGAAGGAGAATTAAATATGTGTACTGACTACTGGTGGGTTGAGGAAGGAGGCAAAACGGAGATTAATGGTCACAGTAATATCCCTCTATCTGTGGGACATCAGTAGATGTTTCAGTTCCCTCTATTTTACAGCCTCTGTGGTACAGTTGACTAAGCTGTGGCATTCTAGTCTATAGTTCCCAGGTTTGATTCCCGACAAAGAAGGTACATTATTTGAGGACTATAATAATAGAAAAAAAATTTAAGTGATGCACACCTGTACATACACAAGGATCACTTACATTGCAAGAATGGTTGATGAAACGTGCAAGGTTGCCACACTTTGTGGCGTCGATGATGCTTTCTGTGTCAATACGGAACAGGTAGGAAGATCCGATGCCAATCTTTTCGTACTGAATTTCACGGAGGTCAGCGATTACGGGACGTATACTCTGCCCTACGTACTCAATGACCATCTCGTCTGAACCGATGGCTTCCATGGCAAACAGTCCCCAGTCGTGAATTCTGGACTTGCCAAACCTGAGGAATTTCTTGCGGAACTGGAAAAGTCAAGATTGGGTGTAAGATTTTTAAGTAAAATACCCAGGTACCCTATACTAAATGTAATCTTTAAAATTTGATTCTGTATTTTAGGGTAATACTGCTTAATTTGAAATTATAATATTTAAAAAATAGGTTATTTTATGTGTCAAAATTTATCCTCATACAAAGGATTATCACTTCCCAAGTCAAGTGCTCTAATCACTATGCTACCGCGGTTCCTGGCTATTTTATTGGCAATTTTCTAAACTACAATGACAATTTAAAATATTCAATACAACTTTAGAGTTTTAATTACTGCATTACTTGATTTAATATGACATAAGATTAGTATGCACATTATGTTATGAAGACGAGAACGACAGAGGTATTAGGCTTGGTATATATACAAAAGCCAAAATTACCCTTATATGGGGGATGGACTCAAAGCATAAACCTTGACTCCTTGGGCAACAGAAATACAAATGAGAGGATTCCCAGTCCTCTTGCTCTGTCCTATATAGTCAGTTTTAATGACGTGCATAAGAACAAGCAAGAGGTTTTCTTGCCTACACCTCCCTGTTTATATACAAATCCCATAATCTCCTTTACAAGGGAGGTGACTAAGTCACAGGATAAAATGAACTCATTGTGGGAGGAAAATACAAAATATAAATTTACAAAGCTGACTAACTGACTTTCCAAGGCTGACAGATTTACTTTGCAAAGCGGAATGACTTATACTGCAACAGCAAGTGACTGAATTTGCAAAGCCGAGTGACTTACATTGCATAGTTGAATGACTTACTTTGCAGAGCCAAGAAACTGATTTAGCAAAATGGACTAACTTACTTTGCAAACCCCTGTAACTGACTGCAAAGTGGACAGACTTACTTTTCAATGACAAGTGAATGACTTTACAAAGCCAACTGGCTTACTTTGCATTGCGGATTGGCTGACTTTACAAAGCGGACCAACTTACTTTGAGCTGGTTGAACTTGAGCAAATCTGAATCCGTTTCATTGCCAAATGCCGTGAGTAATCTTCTTTGGAATGACCTGACCTCTCTGCTGACAGCCATCTGAGTAAGTTTAGCTTTGCTGGATTCAAGAACAGCCAAGCTCTGCTGTTGGGGCTCTTCTGCGGCTCTTACTGAGCTGTCTTGATGGAATGTAAACTAGAAAAGTAAAAGAAAAATCTATGTAAATCAACGAATGACAAAGGTTAAAACAGGACAGAGGAGCCTGCTATGGTTTAAGGAACGTCATCACTACGTTTAAATGCATCACTATTACTCCCCATTATGGGAGTGGACACAGACATATTGCAGCTGAGGAATTAAGGCAGGATGCCCTTCCTAATGCTCCTTGGTAGGCTAGATCTTTGGTCCATCACCTCCAGAGTTGAATATTCTAACCATCTGGCAGTGGCGCCACGATTTATCAAAACACACACATATGGTAAAAGAAATCTGTAGCATTTATAACAATTATTTTCTAACTCACCTTATGCTTCTGCTTCTGCTTTGAATCCACTTTATAGATGCCTTCCGTCCTCGCACAACCACTCTTGTGGATAGGAGGATCGTCCAATCTCTTTTTCTTTTTAGGCGGCGAGGGGACATCCACTGGGGGATGATCGACCCAATGGGTGTCGTTTAACCAGTAAGACTGAGTATCATCCGCCAACATTCTCTCATAACTTCTCTTGAGGTACTCGATGTCTTCCGCGTCGATGCCTTTATAATAAGAAATTATAAAAGAAAAAATTCAGACGGGATCAAATAACGAACGGATTTCTTCAGATGTGAACGAGTTTCAAAGTACAGTTTGAGTCTAGCAGAAACGATGTACGCTGCTTTGTGTCGCTACTAGTGTATGTTAGAGTAGGGGTGGACACAAATAGGTGGGAGCTGGAGAATTAGGGCTGAATGCCCCTCCTAATGCCCCAAAGTGGGATCAAACAAGGATTTGTTACTTCCCGAGTTGAGTGCTCTAACCACTATGCTACCGCGGTCCCTTAAAAATTCCAGTAACAATGTTTGTCATTTTGTGTCGCTTATCAATCCTCATTCGATAGGGGCAAACTGATAGGTTGGAGCTGGGGAATTATGACTGGAACCCCTTCCTAACATCTTGCAGTGGGCTCACACACAGGTTTGTCACTTCCTGAGTTGTGAGCTTTGACCAAAGCATTACCCCATTCCATAAAAATAACAATAAAAATCATAACTACATTCTCTGAGAAGTAAATTTACCTCGCATGAGGAAGGAGTAGAGAACTTTGTACTCTTCCACAGAGTCGCGGGGTCTGAAAATAGATGCGTTGCTGGACTTTGTAGACATAGGCACGGCAGCTCTTCTTTTGTCTTCGCTCTCACTTTTGATTTGCAGCGCTCGGTTCTCTTTCCCGCGGGGTTTAGGAGTGGAGACTTTCGTTGGCATCTTAGAGTGTTTCTTGTCTTCTTTCGGAGGGGTTCTTGCCCGGGTATAGTCGTGATCGAGGTTTCCAATAACTTGGTGCTGTTTTTTGTCTGTATTTTCTAATAATAAAGATATACTCAAAATTAGTAATGGGTAGCTTCCAATAACATATTTGGAATTAGTACTGGATAGTTTTCAATAACATATATGGAATTAGTTCTAGATAACATCCAATAACAGATTTGGAATTAGTACTAGATAGCTTCCAACGAGATATTTGTAATTTGCACTTGACAGCATCCAAAAATATAACGGGAAATAGTGCTGGATAGTTTCCAATAACATATTTGGAATTAGTACTGGATACCTTCCAGTAACACATTTGGAATTGGTACTAGATACTTTCCAATTAAAAATTTGGACTTAGTACTGGATAGCTTCCAATAACATATTGGGGGTAACACCAAAAATTACACTATCTTTCTACAAACACTTGAAAGCTTGTTTTTATTAGGAATAAAAGTAGTTTAAAAAGTCTACCATATAACGCCAAAATATAAATTTTTTTGCGAAATTTGAGTTCATATTCAGTACTGAAAAATATGTGATGCTATAATAATAAAAAAAAATAATTTTAAAAGGAATATGATAATAATAATTTTAACCTTATAATAATCATCATTTTACAATAAGAAATAAATGCATAATATTCAGAATAAGACAAATAACATCATACAATGATTAAAAGTTTCAGAATATGGAGAAATAATATAGCTTAAAAATTATGATCCAGTATTAGGTCACGGACTCTGTTTTCTATTAAGGGATAGGACGGTTCCTTCTTTCAAGGACTTTGGTTTTGGCAGTGTAATCATTACCATGGGTGAATGCCTTTTCTAACCTCAGACCATGATGGTTCTTAAACCATTGACCCGACAAATCAAGAGTTGTGCGTGGTACCAACCTGGCCTTTGGTATATATATATGAAAAAATGAAGCAGTGTTTAATCTTCGAGGAGCTAAGAGAGACACTTGATACGTGTTAGCTTCTGGTGAATGTGTGCTTCAACTCAGCCACCCCCAACAATGCAGATTGTGGCCATTTGTATATGTATGTGCACATATTATGAGGTTACAGACAAAGAAGACAACTGCATAAGTAACCAATACCTGGCGGCAAAACGGATATTTGGGTTCCGTCTTTAGGAGCCCAAGGGAGACAGTAACTGTGTTCCATGAGAACGGGCGATCTCATTTCCTCTCCTGAGGATCCCGAAGTAGCGCTACTGGAGGAGGAAGACGAGGAAGTGGATGATGAAGATGTGGATTGGGGTCGACCATTGACATCCGCACCAGCAAGAGCCATTAGGGCTTCTGCGGCTTCCGTGGATTCGCCCATTCCGTCGTCCAAGTCGCTCTTTTCGTCGGCTGTATCCGTCTGAAAGTCACACAAAATGCTGAGATTCAATCTGCATTATTTAATTACAATCAGTGCTTAACTCCTCTGGTGGGGGCAAGAATGCCTCCTCCATGCTCCCTGCATGCCATAAGTCAACTAAACAGGGTAGAGTGAGGGGACGGGAATTTCTCCCTTCGTATTTTCTTCCCAAAATGTTAAGAATTTTGCTATGAATCAGCCACTCTCTTGTAAGATAGATTATGTTATTTGTAAACAGACAGATAGACAGATAAGTTACAGCTTTAGTAAAGTATTAGCATCCTAAACAGTACACATAGTGCTTGGCACCTTACCTCCGAATCTGTATTGTGGGTAACAGAAGGTTCGGGTTGCTTTTCTGGTGTTGCTTCAACTTTTCCTTTTCTCCTTTCTTTGAGTTTTTGTACCTTGTCTTTTTTAGGGGTGGACACATCAGTAGGGGTGGTGGGTTTTGGTTTCTTTGGTTCCTGAGAAGTTTCGCTTTTCTTAAGAGTTTTCTTGGGTTTTGGAGGCGATGCCGATTTCTTTCTCGGTGGAGACGGTTCTTGGAATGTAGAGTTACCAGGCATGATTATAATTTACACGTTTTATAAACACAAAAGACCGAGAAACATTTTTAAAACTGGACAATACGTTTCATGACTTCACTGCTTTTTACGATTATCTGAGAATAATACAATATATTCCTCTTGAAAGTAATCAATACAGGGGTGTAGTGGTGTTTTGTATAGAAATCAGTTAAAAACCAATATTTATCAAGTTACACCGCAAGCTCAGCATAAAAGTTATGAGAATTGAGAAATTAATCAACATTTATTACTCTTAATGCTTTATAGCAACAGAGCTCCTTGTGGCTAGTCAGGTCTCAAAGTAGAGTCTTACCCACTTACCTAGTGGATGACCCATGCAGTGCTAGGGGGTTAAGAATTGTGGCAACCCTTTATCCCCAAGGAGCTAAGATGAATGATGAAGGTATTATTGGCGTCTTGTGAATGTGTACTATGACTCGGCCAGCCCCTTTACAAGGGGTGTAAGTATATTTATGTAGCTTTTTGGTGCATATGAAAACAAATTTACCTTAATGTAGCTAAAGGATCAGGTAAAGATTATTGAACCCCAAAACAGCGTGCGAGGGTAAGCAGAGTATATTTGGCGCCGATACAGAATATAAAGTTAAGGGGACGGGGGCACTGAGGCATACAGGAACTCTGTAAATTCTGAATAAATTTAGTGTTAAGTGTCATCACATATCTATCACCTTGCACAATTAAACCCTGGCTTGCAGTGAATATATCTACACGACATCCAGTTCATTAAATAACTGCTCAAATTGTTAGTTAAGTAAGGTAAGGTTAGGTTCGTTTAATGCTTAATCTAACTAACATAAACTAACAATTTAAGGGGCTGTTTAATGTACTGGAAATCATTAATCTTTACCCGATTCAAGCTAGCTACAATGTGTATTAAAAGAGAAAGTTTATAAGCTTAAAAGAGGCCCACCTTAGATTGCATTTTCGCTGCAGGTTCTGGCAGCCCATCCAACCAGGCATCCTCCACTTCTTCGGGTATCTCAGGTATGGGCGTGCAGGAGCGCACGTGTTCAGGAGTTCGCATGACAGATTCTACCGTCGATTTCACCTGGGCATTGAACTCTTCCTCCATTAAACGCAGTTCCTGGAAGAAATAAATTAAACAATGAATATATTTTCCTTAAATGTTTTCTACTTCACTACTACCAAGATGCATTAATGTTAACAAAACGGTGTTTGTAACGTAACTGTGTTCCAATAAATCTAAAAAAAAATTTATTTCTTTCTGCAAAAATATGTGGCTATATAGTACAGTACTTCAATCTAATTTATTAATAAAGCATAGTAAGTGGAAATAAAAAGTCAGGAGACAACTTTGTATATCCTAAAGGAAAAGAAAGATGAGGCAAATACCGTCAGTTCCTTCAACTCCTCTTCTTCTTCCTCTCCACTATCAGACGATGATGAAGAAGAGTCAGATTCCTCCGAAGAAGACGAAGAAGAAGAGGACTCAACTTTGTTGTCCTCGTCGTCAGACGACTGATTGCTGTCTGCTTCTGCGAATGCGGGACACAATTGATTAATATTAATTAATTGACACTGCAATAAACACACCACGGATGGCAGGGAGTGCCGGCGTGCAACTGATCGAGTGCTCGAATTGGGGGCGAAAGACCTGCATTCGAGCCCGCGAGGGGGTGATAGAAAGGGCATCCAGCCTTAATTTCAGAGCTTCAAACCATTGTGTCAACCCTCAAATTAGGATTAAAGGAAAAAAAAATGGTATCTCCTTGTAATTTATAACTTGACATCTGGATAACGTCCACCCATTGGAAGAAAAAGAAATGCACTTAGTTTTAAGATTATTTATAAATCAGATATTCCTTGAATTGCCGAAAGGCTTTTCCCCCAAACCCAATAATTCTGTGCACAGACTACTGACCCAGACTTCAACCTCAATTTGGTTAAGATTTGTTTTATGGACCTTTCTAGTTAGGTTAGGTTAACTTAGTTACATAAGGTTAGCTGTTTTGGGACAATTAGTCCCCATTCGAATGAGGATGGGAACAGACTGGTTGGAACTGGGGAATTAGGAGTGGATGCTCTCATAAACTTCCCATGGTGGGGCCAAACACGGGTGTCACTTCCTGAATCAAGTATTCTCAGCACAATGCTCCCATGGTTCCCACAAAATTTTATATATATATATATATATATATATATATATATATATATATATATATATATATATATATATATATATATATATATATATATATATATATATATATATATATAAAGAGAGGGAAGAAGCGGAGGAGTGAGTGTGTGTGACAATTACCTGACTCATCTGACGACCATTTCGGTTTTCTTGTAACGGTTGAAGGAGGTTTAACTTTACTGGCAGGCACCAGATCATCCGGTCTGGAATCGGAATCAGAGGAGTCCGGCATTTTGGGTTGTGACTGTTTGCTCTCTTCGTCCTCCGAACGGACACCTTGGCTATCCTCGTCCATGCACGGCGGAGAGGGAGGTTTGATTTTTCTCTGTAAATAATATAAAAAAATTAAGAAAAAGAAATCTTTAAAAAAAGTTATAAAAAAGATAATGCACAGAAGCCACACTGTAAGAAATTATAACTACCAATTAATTATTAAAATCCAGTATTTTGAATTCAACGGAAAAATAAAGGGAATAATTCCATTAAAGGCATGTCGCATTTATACTTATATCAGGAATTATTAATACACTTGTACTTGAGTCCATAAGTGAGCGAGTCCATTAACTACTTACTTAATCAGTGGGACAGTCAACCAGTTTGTCTAGTAAGTAGTCAATCACGTAACTAATTAGTTCGTCAGCGAGCGAATAAATCATTACTGCTTAATAATTTGGCTATTGCAGATAATGTGAAAATCCAGGTAAAAGGTGGACAATTCTGACTAGTATGAATATTCAGCAAAAAAGAACACATTTTTCATAGCACAAAAGTTCTGAAAAATTCTGGACTAGTTTGGATAGCGTGAGCATTTAAAAATACTTAAAAATTCTATAAACAAATAAAAAAAACGACACACTTACAATTTTTCTAAACGAGGGCATTTTGGGCATGGCTGCCCGAAAGCCCAGGCCGAACGAGGCCATCGAACCCAAGGAATCTAAACCGAAGCCCTCCTGGTTCTCTAACAGCGAAGAAAGCGAATTTATTTTATCGATGCGCGCCTGGGGGCCGCTGACAGGGTGAGATTCGTTCTTGACCGATTCTTTTTCAGCCTGAAGAGAAAGGAAAATATTAAAAACTTGTTGCGATTTGCTTTAATTGTTAAATCACAACTAGCTCCAGTTAATATTAAATCAAAATACTACAATAAAAACAATTAATACTCAGTTACCTTAAACTTTCTCTCCTGTTCGTCCCACCAGGAGTCAAATGTTTTAAAAGCAGTGGTTTCGATCATTCGTTTATAGAAATCCTTTTTTAAAATATTTTTTAATTCCTCTATGACAGTATCGAGCACCGCACTGGAAAACAAAAAGAAATTATCAGGAAATAAAAGGTCTAAAATAATCCATCATATTTGTAGCTAAAAGTGATAACTTCCTCCATGCTGACTTTGCATATTCCAAGGCTTGTAGCCTTAACACCCCACAGGTTAACTGAATTATACTGTTATTATCATAAGCCAAGCAACAAATCCAGCTGAAAAAAAATCAAAGATGGCTCCCAGCAGGTGAGCAACTTGATGATGGAATAAAAAAAAAGTAAAACAACTCATTATTGTAATACTGGCATTATTACACCACAGCTTTAAAAAATCAGTATCAAAGTCTGTTTAATAAAAATCTATTTATGCCTAGCTGAAACTTTCGAAGCTAAGTTAACTCAATGCCATGGGTAGGCAATTCATTCCACTTACATAGTGGTTTGCCTTCAAGAGAAATTAAAAGATATTCTGACCAATTCTTAATAGACACAAGACTCAAGATGTTGGTACTACACATTAAAGTGGCAATCATGAGTGAGTCATTTACAGACGCGACGCTCCCCTACTTACAAACAACCAAATTGCGAACAAATACCTACCCATGTATTAATGTACATACTACAGTACTATACTATTACTTTATTATTACAGTATTAAAATTTATTAATACAGTACTATATACTTTATGTTTTATGTAGTGGTTAAGTGTCTTTGGCCTAAGTACTGTACAATACTGTGTATGTATACACTTACAAACAATTCTACTAATGAACGAACTTCTGGAACCTAACTCATTTGTAAGTAGGGGAGTATCAGTATTATTAAAACCAAAATCTTTCAGCTATCTCCTACTGTTATCTATGACTTAAAACACGATTCAAGTTTACGTCACAGACTCCCTTTTCTATTAAAGGCTAGGATAGTGTCTTCCTGCAAAGGACTTTGGTTTTTGGCAAGTGCTACCATTACCTTAAATGAATGCCCTTTCTATCCTCAGACTGTGGCAGGTCTCAAACCGACAACCTGCGCAATACCAACCCAGCCTCGGTGGCCACATCTATGACTTAAAATATCTAATATTAAAGAACAAAGCAATTCATTCATACTTGATAGTTGGGTCATGATATTCTCCACTCTTGTGCGTCGTGTCCCCGGATTCCTGAGGTGGGGGATATCCAGGCCCAAAGTATGGTGGGTATGATTGCCCTGGCACAGTGCCACCAGGGGGTGGATGTGCCATGTTCGTATAGCCTGGAGGCAGTGCCATGTACCCAGGGTTATAGCCTGGATAGCTAGACACAAAATTTGGTGCATATCCAGGAGGCTGCCAAGGATAAGACGCTTCTGGTGCCATGGTGTGAGGGGGATACCCTGATGGCATATACGAGGGAGGGTAACCAGGTGGGGGTGCATACTGATTATAACCGGGTGGAGGTGCAGTATAAGGCGCTCCTGGACCAGAGACTGGAGCACCCGCAGGGGGTATGGGCACATCCTGGTGTAGAATCGGATCTTCCGTGGAACTCAGACTGGATAAACTCATCCTATCATCGTCTATCCCGTTCACTTGGCTCTCGTCATTTATTGGTTCATCTTTCACCTCGATCTTTTTGTCCTTTTCCCTCGTGACATTAGTTCTCTTTTTCGGTTTCTTTTTCTTGAGCTTTTTTAATCTTTCTCTATTTTCTTCGCGCTCTCTTTTCTGAGCTTCTTTTTTAAACTCTATACTTTTCTCATGCCAATATAAATAAGTTTTTTGTGACAAAAAAGGAGAGGGAGGAGTGGATATCGGTTCTAATATAGTTTCGAGTAAAGACCAATCTGATTTTCCCTCTCCACCACTAGATTCTTTTGAGCCCTCCCCAACATCACTTTCGCTACCCCCAGACGAAGACGAACAGGATTCTGAATCTGACAAGCTACTGCCAGACGAAGAAGCGGTACTCTGTTTATCTTTCAATTTTTTTTCGTCTTTCACAATACCATCTTTTTTATCTTCGTCCTCATCACTTCCGAGGCCGAGGGCTAGGAAAGAAGCTGCCATCGCACTATCCTTATTTTGAAGAAGCATTGCAATTCTAGTATCCAAGTCCAATGTTGACTTATCTTCTTCTTCTTCAGACTCAACCTTGGATTTCGAGTTCACGGGTCTCTCCAATTTTTCTATACGCTCATCTAGCTTTGTCTTTGCAACGGTTTCGCTGGGACCCTTTTGGAAGTTACCACCGTTTTGCGCACTACGATGATGCTCCTGAGAATGGTATCTGTTCGAGTCCCAGCTATGGAGCGAATTGGATGCGTGATGGTCGTTAGGGGGTGGATTTAACATGTGAGGTGGTTGATGGGGCTGATGCCAAGGTTGGTGGGGTGGAGGTATATTAGGGGGACCACCTGGTCCACCCCACTGAGGGCCTGGCACAACTCCCTGAGGATACCTGCAAGATATTAATGATACTGAAGACAACAGCACACCTTAAAACTGCTAAATTGCAAGAGAAAAAAATAAACACAAGAGTGCTACAAATCCCCAATTTCACGACCTATAAATATGACACACCTGAATGACTTTAAATTGTCATGAATAACAGTATGTATTTAAAGATTCATAATATGAGATTGTGTGAGATAGGCTTTATTGCCCTCGTAGAAGCTTGAAGTCCTGAGGACACTGTTTAACGTAATTGCAAACATCTGGAAGTGAGCTCAAGGGTGGCTCTAGTAAAAACTCAATAATACTTATGAAATCACTCATGAATATTAATGAATTAAAATGGAGAAATGGTTCAAGAATCATAACTCATATTTCTCTTGCTATTATCAATTGACAATTTTTTATTACATGTGACACTGAGACAGGAAAAGACATTTGACCTTATACAGCAAAAGGAAACAGACTGGCAGTGTTGCGACTTAAAAGACGTGTAGAAATTACTTACACCCCTCTATATCCTTGATAAGGATAACCCTGATAGTGATGATAGTGCTCATAACTCTGAAAATTTTGCTGCGGCGGATAAGAGTACTGCGGCTGACGCGGTTGCTCGGGGTAAAACGACGTTGGAACCGTCACGTTACTAGAAGACGATGGCGGTGGAAATGAGGTCCCACTGGGTGGTATTCTAGACTCCTCGAACCTGATGAGACAGAGAAAAATTGTGGTTAGATAGCCCTAAAAGGCTATCATCTGTAAATGTAACTAATCTTTAGTTAAACATAACAGCATAACCCGCTCAAGATAGCAGGGTTGATGTTTGATGTTTTATGAATTGCACAGGGAGGCTGGAGCTAGAGAACTAAGGCCAAACACCTTTTCTAGTGTCCTATGGTAGACTCGATCGCAGGTGTGTCCACAGTTTCCACCTCTCTGTGTCCACCCCCATTCATAAGGGGACGAACAGACACACATAAGTATAAAATAAATGTCCAGAATTTCTACCTGTTTCTCTCTGGTTCTGTCTTTTCCGACGTTCTTCTGTCTCTTTCTCTGTTGCTAGGCTGTGACTGTGTTTCCTCTTCAGGAGGTGGTGGTGGAGGAGGGGGTTTAGCAGGAGGTGGGGGTCTCTTCTTAGCCTCTTTAGCTTCTTCCTCTTTTTTGGCCTCCTCTTCCAACATAGCCCCTGTCTCAGCCACACGTTTTTTACATTCCTTTCCTGGAAATGCATTTGCATAAGAGGACTTATAGAATATTTATTTATAAATACTCATAGTTACTTATAAATCGTTATAATTACTTAAATATACTTAAATTTTCTTAAAATGTTTGCTTATAAATGGTATATGCTTGTAGCAGATGACATTGTACTGTGTAGCAACAGATGAGAGGTAGTGGAGGAGAAGCTTGAGGAGTGGAGAAGAGTGATGGAGAATAGAGGACTGAGAATCAGCAGGAAGAAGATAGAGTACTTGTGGTTGAGAGATGATGAATCCTCATCATCTCTCAACCTCAAGTACTCTATCTTCTTCCTGCTGATTCTCAGTCCTCTATTCTCCATCACTCTTCTCCACTCCTCAAGCTTCTCCTCCACTACCTCAATTTGCAGGGGGAGGTGTTGAAAAGAGTTTAAAAGTTCAAGTATTTGGGATCAACAGTAGCAGAGGATGGTGACCTAGAATCAGTAATAACCCACAGAATACAAACGGGATGGAAGAACTGGAAGAAAGTGTCTGGGGTGCTGTGCGACAGGAGAATAGGGATTAAGTTGAGGGGTAAAGTGCATAAGACAGTTGTGAGACCTGCGATGATGTATGGAGCAGAGGCATGGGCAATAAAGAAGACACAAGAGAAAAAACTGGATGTGGCAGAGATGAGGATGTTGAGATGGATGTGTGGGGTGACAAGAAGCGATAAGATCAGAAACGAGGTAATTAGAGGTACCTCAAAGGTTAGAACAATATCAGATAAGATACAAGAAAGTAGACTAGGGTGGTATGGTCATGTCGTTAGGAGGATGAAGGGATGAGCAGTATGTTGGGAGGAGGGTGATGGATATAGATATACAGGGTAGGAGAGGGAGGGGGAGACCAAAGAGTAGGTGGATGGATTGTATCAATGACGACCTGAGATCTAAAGGTTTGTTGGGTGATGAGGTATGGGACAGGAACATATGGAGAACACTGGCCAGAAACATTGACCCCACATAAAAGTGGGAAAAGATGTAGACAAAGAAGAAGAAGAAGAAGCTTGCTTATAAATATATACAGTACTGTACTTAGAAACTTATAATATTTACTTATAAATGAATATTTACTTACAGGTCCTGAAATAAAAAACTTTACACAATGCAATACCATGATCTTATAACCATAATACTTTTATTTGATCTACAGTATTACATTTAATTTGATCTTTTTCTTTTATCTGGTGTACTCTACTTTCATCGACGATATGAAAACAACCTGAAAAAAAATTACCAAAAGGATCCAGAAACACTTGTAAAATCTTGCCCATAAGAGTGGCATTATTGAGCTTTTTAACACACATTCTGGCACTCTCAGGCTCTTCGAAGACGAGTCTCGCCACGCCCAGATGTTTACGAGAGAGTTCATGTGTGAAGATTTCCAGCTCTTCAATCGGACCACACTGGTGCTTATTGACCTGTAAAAGGAAAATAAATAACTTTACAATATTTAATAACCATTAAGATATAATATCATGTTTGAGTGAGTGTGTTTGAGGGTTAACACTAAAAGGACAGTTTGGAGACATAGTTAAACAGAGAGATGTATGGTTTGGGCATGCAGTGAGGCAGGATGAGGGGTATATTGGGAGAAGGATGCTGGGGATGAAGGTACCAGGCAGGAAGGGGAGAGGTCAATGAAGAGGTTTATGGATGTAGTGAGGGAGGACAAGAGGGTGTGTTGTGCAATGGAGGAGGGTGCTGGGGATAGGGAGATATGGAGGTAATCAATCTACTGTGGTGGCTCCTGTTAGGAGAAGCCAAAATATTTGGTTTGATTGATCACATTTCAAGTGAAAATTATGTGACAGCTAAATCTTACAAAAATTTCGCTTACAATTTCATTGTGAAGAAACTGCCTGTCAATGTTGTCGTTAATGTTAAAAATGGTAACTTCTAACGGTGGTGGTGAACCTACATAGTCAGAATCAATCTGTAAGAGACAAGCCCATTATATAAAACAATGCTTAATAGCCACTGCACAACAAACACATACAAATATTCACATGATAAATAAAAGTAAATCTATTACTGCAACATATCACTCATGCAAATCATGATGAAGGTGGTTGGAGCAGTGACTTGTGAAGGAAGGTGACAGCTTTACTAAATCAAATACTATGTTGCTGGCAGTTTTATGTCACTATTAACCCCCATTTGAATGGGTGTGAACACAGAGAGGCAGCAGCTGAGGAATTAAGGCAGGCTGCTTTTTTAACGCAATTCAGTGGGCATGAAAGCGGGTTTTTAACATTCCGAGTTGAGCACTTTACTACTGCTCTACCGCAGTCGCCCATCAAATACCATGTAATGAAGCAAAAACACGTGGTACATAAACCTGTGTATGATTCTACAGATTTCTACAGCACCATATAAGCCACACATGGTTAATAAACCTCTATTACAACTGTGGATTGATTAGTGATACAGGTGCGATTTATCTCTTGAATGGTAGGTATTTCACCACAAGTGGAAGAGTAACCGGAACAATTTGCAGCAACTGTCTGTCCGCAAGAACTTAAGTTTCTATTAACTTGTTTGATAAAACACTAAATCCGGAAAAACTTGAGAAAATATGAAAAATTAAATAACCTACCCTTGTAAATTGTAAATCCAAATTTTCTTTTTTTCCAGAAGTCACTATTAGTCCCCATTTGGGGTGGACACAGATGGAATGAAGCTGAGAAATTAAGGCTGCATGCCCTTCCCATCAACCCACCAAGGGTTCGAATATGGGCCCATCAACTTCTAGAATTAAGCACGCTTACCAGTTATTTATATATGAATGAACAAAGAAAAGAAGTTAGGACATGAGTACATATTTACTCGACATTTATTAGAGGGAAATGAATGTCAGCGGTTTGCCAGTGATAATATACCCAGCAGTAGTTTTGTACAATATATTTCCCACCTTCAGTCTTATAATTACCGCGTTGTGTTTTGCAGTGGCTTAAGTACCTAAATGACCCCAAAGGCAATGTCAGCCAAGATTCAATCACAGTGAACTGGCAGATGGATAGGAGGAAAACAAAGAATCATCCAAACCTGGCGACCAAAAAGGAACAAGTCCTACTGCAGGTCCCATACCTCTTAATTATAATGGAAAACAAAGAATCAACCAAACTCAGTGACCGAACCTCCAGATTATCACGGAAGACAAGGAGTCATCCAAACATGGTGACCAAACAAGGACAAAAGTCCTACTTTAGGTCCCACACCTCCTGATTATCACGGAGAAGCAACATACCTTGAACCTGGGGACAGATATGTCCATAGTCTCCGGTCGGATCCATATTTTTTGTTTACGAGGATCGCGGAGCACAACAGTGGGGTAGGTGGGATCGCCTTCCACAACACCTTCAAACCTATAACACAGTGTAAAATCCATTAAAAATATACAGCATGCCAACAATACGGTAATGGGATCCGGTAAAGATTAGAGACCCCAGAAGTTTATATAGCTCCATATATTGTTAGGTTAGGTTAGGCATTTACGTAATTTAATAATTTACGGTCTCTTTTTTTAATATGGTTGAGGTTGATAATCTTTACCTGAGCCCTGTAATGTACTAAATTCATCTAATACTATTTAAATTCATGTAAAAACAGTACAGTAGTTATTAAAAAAGAGTTTTTATATGGAAAGAAAAAATGCTAAACATTTTTATTTTTAACTTAATACTCTGCAACTGTATATGTTCATAACTAATTTATTGAAAACTACGTAACAAGCTGTACAACAATCCATTAATGGACAGTAAATGAAGTATAAAATGTGTCAACAAGAGATGGAGAGAGAGAAAGATAGAATGAAAACTGAAAGGTCCAGAATGTAGACCAGAGAGTACTGGGATTACTTATACAGTGTATCATGTTTTATGTATTTTATTGTTTTCACTACAATATACCTTAATCTAACAAAGAAAATTTTTATAAATAGCTATATTAACAAGAGTGGAAAAGTGTGTAGTATAAAGTATAAAAAAAAAACAATATGATCTATATATGATATACTGTTCGTGTCTACTACACTACCATTTTCCCACTGAATTAATGCCCTGACTTATGACTGATCTGCTTTGCGACCTCTCGGTCAGAACCGTATCTGGTTGCGAGGGGGGGGATATCAGAGTATATATATTCTAATTTCTAAATAATATCCAGCCTAATAAATAACTCTACACTACTTACTGAGCTCTAAAATTCATAAAATTTCTCAAATCTATGTGACCATTCCCAGCAATAAAAAATAAAATAGAGTAACATGCCCAGCAATAAAAAATAAAATAGAGTAACATCGCTCACCTATAAAGTTTACTTGCACCGCTGACGAGAACTGGATCAATAAGGAGTTTATAATTCCTCTTTTGGGGATGAGCTGGAGTTGGTCCATGCTTAGGCGGGCCAGAACGCTGAGGAGGGTGATGTGTGAAGGAACGCTGATCCATCGTACCTCTCACACACCCTAGAGAAAGAGCCAGAAAGTAATTGATAAGAAGTTTTTAGCAGTTTATTCATATAACTATGAAAGGACCAGCCAGCAACTCACTTTAGAACTACATTAACTGTCACTGTAATCCTTCGTTCCATATGTGTTTCACTGTCAGTGTATAATATACAGTCATCATTATATTAGTTACATTTCCCCTGAAGTAATAGACAAAACCTATCCCCTCTGAAGTATTTGGTGGAATAAGATGGATTAATAGAACAGTAATTGTGAGTAATTAGTGTTAACATCAAAAAGTCAATTATTTGATTAAGTTAAAGCAGTTATGTTCTTTTATGAAGATAAACATTGTTTTCAATCCAAACACATGGAGTGCAAAGAAACTAAAGCTTACAATCTTACTGCTTGAACATTACACGTAATCTTACTACCTAAATCTTACAGGTAAGCTTACTACGAGTGACAGCTCCTAATTTTTATTCTTTCTTCACCTTATCCAGTTATGAAATTTTCTTAACTTTCATTACTAGTGCACTGAAGCACAAGTTTCCCTAATCCAAGAATCCAACTTCTAAACACAGATTATTAGTTCATATAACCTAAAAGAAATTGAATGCGCTTACCTATCTAACCACGGTCACAGCCTCGTTAAAGATCGAGCTACAAATACGCTCGACTCGGGAAGCGAAAAATCTACGTTCGAGCCGATCGCCAAGCATTACGAAGGTCGTCCGGCCTTATTCCCAACTCCAACGTATCTGTATCAACCCTCATTGGAATGGGGATTAAAAGCAAAATAAAACAAAATATTGGCAAATGACAATATCACCAGTACGTCACTTACCATGCTTGTTTGTCGTCGTATTTCATCATTTTTTGTTGCACTAATCCTCCTATAGTATTACTCAATACTGCGGTGTGTCACTACTGATCCCCATTAAAGGGGTGGGCACAGAAAGGCTAGAGCTTGGGAATTACGGCTGGATATCCTTCCTAATGCCCCGAGGTCGAGCCCTCGATACACTCGCTACCAGTCCCCTTTTGTATAACGGACTAGTACGTCAATAATTACGGAAAAGTTATTCCACGGGGTCTACAGACTACAAAATACATAATATGACTATTATTGCAGCTACTGATGAACTAAGGAGATCTGTTACTTGAAAGGGGGGGGGGGGTCTGGGAGACTGCCTAATCCGTCATAGGAGTCCGGTGGTTGTTTTTATGTAGGGATTTGATCATTCAAGGCCAATCCTAAGCCTTCGGTGGGGTTAAAGGGCAGCTTTTAAGTAGGAATTCAATCGACTGTAGCTAATCAAGATAGAACTGGGTAGGGATTCGATCATGATTTATTCTCAAGTAAGGATTCGGTCACTCAAGCCCAATCATGATATATTTTCTAGTCTTTTGGGGATACTTGGATATGTCAGATAAACAGAATACAGAAGCTTATTAATTTTGCAGCTCGAGTTGCCCTGGGAGGAATAAGAAAATATGACCACATCACACCAGCTCTCAATAAACTTGGGTGGCTGCGGGCAGAAAATAAGGTAGCTTATGCTATTTATGTTTTTGTATTCAAAATTTTGGACCATCATTATCCTAGCTGGCTATTTGATTTAAAAACAGTCAGGGATATAAGGGGAACCAACACAAGACAGAGCAGTGAGCTCTTTATTCACAGAACAAACACAGAAGCAGGTTCAAAGATGATCACTATCAAAGGGCCAACACTCTGGAATAATATTCCAGAGCATCTTAAAAATGCATCCTCCTTCACAGCTTTCAAAGGCAAACTATATAGTTTTCTTTAGGACAAATAGTTGCTGCTCATTAAGAACTAATTATTCTCATTGCAAGGAAACAAATATGGAAATGATGCCGATAATAACGATCCTGTATCTAGTGGCATACTTACTACTTTATTATTAACATTATTGTTAACATTTTTAGTACAGCATTATTATTTTCTATGAAAGCTACATTTAATTTAACTATATGTCTAACCCTCTTATTTATTAGTTTAATTACATGTCTACTTATAAGTTACTATTAATGTTGAATAACCATTGTACAAAATGGAAATAAATGTTTTGATTTGATTTGATTTTGATGTGAAGAGTAATCAATTAGTATTCCTCGAGATTCTGCCATACAAAGGACACAAAATATTTGCTTCTTCATTTTAATGGACTTTCGCATTACATGTGGATCTCCTGGTTATGTTATGAGGTAAATACTAAGTTAGTGTTTGATTTTAAACTCCTGTATGGTAAGAAATAAATATTTACGATCACTGATGGTTTGTGTGACCACCATAGCGTAACCAGTTGAGTGCGCCACTCGAGTTGATGGATCTGCTTTCAAGGTAACAGAGGGGCAATAGGAATGGCATACAGAGTTCATTCCCAAGCTTCTATCCATCTTTGTCCACCCCCAAATGGGAGCTAATAAAGACATATATAACGTAAATAACATCTGGTTTTGTGCAAATATGGACTTTTGATTTTAACCTAACCTCAAAGAATAAAAATATATTCTACAGTTGCAGTTGCTACACAACTGTAGCTTGCAGTTATATTAATGGTGACTAAATTGGCAAATAATGACTGGTTTAACTCAATTCCAGATGAATTTTTGTTTTAGAAATCACGACTCGGTTAGTATCAACCAAATTTATTTAGAAAAAAAAAATTCAATACTATTTACTATCAGTCAAATCTATTATTTTCAACGTTACTGCCAGACAGTAGTTCTCTTATAAACTAGAAGTGAAAATATAACTGAATCTCTAGTTCATTCTTTCCCTCAAAACACCAGAATGAAGTTGAAATTAAAAAAAAATAATTGGTAAATTCGACTCATTCTGCCATTGAAGTGCCATGCAAGACAAATACACAAATTAAGCGGTCATTAAAAGACAAATTAACCTTAATTATTCTCTACCCGTAATGAAAATCACATCATGTCATTGAAATGATGACTTACCTGCCCTTTGAATCTAAATTTTACATGAAAAATTCATAAAAATATGAGTTGGAGCCATTTCACGCATCTCCTCGACTCCGATACAAAACACATCTTAAGCTTGCCTCAATTTAATCGTATAATAATAAACACAAAATTACTATAAATTGTATAAAATCATATATATTATTGTGTTTAAATAATTTAGAATTGAAAATTAAATATAATTTGTAATTTTTATTGAAATTCTTTGTTGTATATTTTATACGAAAGTGATTTTATCGTATTTTAATAGACAATGGATCAAACTAAATTTTATGAAATTAAATATAAATTTACTTTTAAATAATTTAGAATTAAAAATTGAATATAATTTTAATTTTTTCTTAATTATTTTTGCTTGAGGTTTTATACGAAAGTGAGTTAATCGTATAGTGATAAACATTAACTTTATCTAAATTGCATAAAATTACACATTTTATTGTTTCTAAATAATTTATAATTGCAAATCTATTACTCGTTTTAACTTTTAATTAACTTTTTTGTTGTATATTTTATAGGAAATCGTATTTGCAAGCTTAACTTTGTTATCGGGGTTTTGATTGGTTAGGACTGTGCGCAATGACCAATCAGAACTCACCTTTAATGCTTTGCTTTAGGGGTAATGATGCTAGAGAGAAAACAATTTGTGGTGGGTTGGTTGTGGTAGGGGGAGTAGACTATAAATAAACAAATAAACAAATTAATTAATAAATAAATTAGGCATAAACAATAATTAATTATTAATCAAAATAATAATAATAATAATAATAATAATAATAATAAATGAACAAGAATATAAAAATATCTTATTTGATTCATATTTTTTCTTTCGAACCTGAAGAGGGAATATATAGAACGAATACGGGGGGGGGGGCTGGGGGGGATAAAATGGGGAGAGAATGAGCCGGGGGGAGAGAATGGGAGAGAATCTATTGGGGGAGGACGCGGGTTTCTGAACACACATGTGGAGTTGAACTTCATTGTTCTCTGGCACTGGCAGGCGGTGGGTGAAGGACATATTATTTCCTTTAGTCTTTATGTATCTATATCTGCATATTTATTCATGTATCTCTAAATATCTTTTTCGACGTTTTCTATAACTTATAGATATACCCAAAACCAATGCTATATATTTCTATATGTTATGGTTTAAGTATATACTGTTATATTAATTTTTGTAAATAGGTTGTTACAGGCACGATGCATCTAAATGAAAATTAACTGACAGTATCTGAAATTATATCTTTATTTTGCAGATACTTCATTCAGAGCAGGAGGACGAGGGAAAAAAAATGGCGAGTTTGCATGAGAGACCGCCTGAGGAATTGGAAATTATGAATTCACCTGAGGAAACAGCTGAAATGGTATAAGGATTCATTCATTTACATGTTCAGACCCAAAAGTTATTTTTACATCAATTTAAATATCTTATTTAATGAGTACTTTTAATATTGTCTTAATTACTGTCATTGTTTTCGGGAATTGCAGAATTAAATTGGAGATCTTGGAGTCATTCTTGAACGCCACTTTATTCAAGTTTTAATATTTTTGTCTTCGTTTTTTCTCGTCTATCTTCAGAATTTATTATGTTTTTCAATGTTTTTTTTTTATAAATATATTTCCCTTTTTAGATAAGGAGCAATTTTGCATTAAGAATAAGGAGTTTCTAGTCCTCATGAGCAACTGTATTAGAGGGAAATTACTCATTATTACTGTAATTAACCTCATAAATATGTTCATTAAATTGTGTTTAGTCAGGTATGGTGTTCATTTTATGCACCCTTTGACTCTATATGGCTTAAAATTTGAGTTAGATTTGGTTAGGTTAGTCAGAAATAAGATGGGTGCGTAGAATGTATCTTTACCCAATAGAGAATGTGAGAAATTAATGCTTTGTTTAAATAAGGAGCTAGTAAAAAAATGGTAACCCTAAAGTGTTCTAAGATTATTCATATTTACAAGGCAAACCACCTAAGCTAACACCTAACTTTTCGGGTCTACTAAACTTTACAAGAGGTATTTGGGTTACTCATAATTGCCAGGCAAATCATGTAAACTAACGTAACCCAAAAATTTAGGGAATTATTCATCTTTATAATATCTACTAAGGTTATGTAATGGTCCTATCTTAACCAGATTTCTTTAAAGCAGAAATGTTGCGGTAAATTTTTTGATGAAATAATGTGCCGACTTACATCATACCAGAAAGCAATTTTGTTAAACCAGCAAAAACTTTACCTTAGATAAACTGTTTATAACTTAAAATTAAATTTTGCCAATGTCGGGCCTGAGCTGAAGGTGTTTAGCATAATGCCACACACTAAATCTAGTTAAAAGATGTTTAAATGTTTAGTTTCAAATCCTCATTGATTGATAATCGCTAAAACCACAATTCCATATCTTGCTTCCTGACCAGGCTGAGCTTACCTAACCTATATATACAGGATTTTGTTAAGATGACTAACCCCTAGAACCTCATGTAAAGTTAGATAGCCCCGTGAATTGTTTGGTCAGGTGACTTGCCCTGTAAATATGAATCTCCCTCGAATACCCTAGGGTTCCATTATGTCAAGAAGCCAACGATGATTGAAAAGGTATAGTGGGAATACCTGTAAAGGTTAAAGGTTTTTAATGAAAGGCAAAGGCAATGACAGTGATACCACAAAGCCTCACTGTATACCTGTCGTATAGACGGAGCCCAAGCCCCCTCTTCAATCATGTGGATCCAGTGGCCTCTAGGCAATGGCTGACTTATCAGGTAGACCTATAGGAAATCAGTGACTCCCCAGTTAACTGCACAGTGTAATCAGTATTGGCATGAGACAGTGAAAGCAAATCCAATCCCTGGCCAGGATCAAACCTGGGACCGGTATATTACAAGCCCTAGACGTTTTAGGCTTGAGAACACTTGTATTTATTGTTCTACACAAGAGAAAGAAGGAAAAGGAAGATCACTGCCATAGTTTTTAGCAATGTTGAAGAATATGTCGGTGAATAGTGATCAATAGCCTCTTATGATTCATCATTTTGTCACTACAGTACTGTTATATAGGGAACCACGATAATGCAGTGGTTAGAGCACTCGACTTGGAAGGGAAGAGATATATTCAGGGCATTAGGAAGAGCTTCCAGCCTTACTTCCCCAGCGCCAGCCCGTGTCCACCCCCATAATGGGGATTGATAGAGAGACAATACAGCAAACAACAACAACTCTTCTGTTTTTTCCTGATTCCCTTTTTACTAATTATGAATTTAGTAAACATTTCATTTCTTGAGGAAGGCAGTATCACTTATTTTTGTTGGTGTAACAGTACTGAAGCTCTGGATTATGTAAAGAATTGTAACCTCGAGGTGCTGTATGGGTATTCTTCTTTACTATGCAAGTACCCTGACCTAACCAAACCATTTATGGGGTTATTGAAATTTACATAGAGTTCGGTTACTCATCTTTACAAACTCTTGAAGGTCTTTGCCTAGGATAGCTAATTTACATACTGGAGTAATTTCTTTATCCCCAGCAAGATCTGACCAGCCCCCAGGAAATGGAACAGATTGACCTAACACCTTGCCAGGTTGAAAAACATTTGGATTTCATCACATTTAACAAGTGTGAGTATAGTTCCTCTTTTTTTTTAATGTTATATGGGTTACCATTGACCCCCATTATTGGGTTGAACTCTGACAGATTGGAGCTGGGGAATCAAGGCTGGATAGCTTTCCTTACCTCATAGCTGGCTCAATCGCACATCTGTCACCTCTCGAGTCGAGTCTTCTAGCTAGTACTCTACTGTGGTCACCCAGGGCCTTGTATGTGTTGAATCTTGTACATTGAAATTTACAGTGTCTTAATGCGAAGTACCAATTGATTAGGTTTCATTCAGTTGCTTTGTATTGCCTAGTGGGTAGTGTATTTTCCCTCCTTGACTTGAAAGTCAAGTACGTGGGTCGGAGCAAGGGGACAGAATCCCCTCCTTTCTTATTCTCTTCCCACAAAGAACTGAAGTGTTGTGCTTTGACCCAGCCACACAGACGCCGATTAATGTGACAGAGTAAGGAGACTGTGCATACCTTTCTCTGTATTTTGACAAAGAGGCAAGTTTTTTGCTTTGATGCAGGCTCTTCCCTTAAAAGGTGAATTATGGCATTTGTGTTAAGAGAGATGAATATGCTCTCTGGTAAAGTTAATCTAGATCAGGTAAAGATTAACAGCCCCCATGACCGTAAATGACCCTGTAAATTGTCAAGTTAGATAGGACATAATTCTAACCCAACTTTACATAACCTGACCTATCCTAACCATATACGGGGTTAATTAGTGTACTGGAAGTTGCTAAACTTACCTGTTCGGTAAATCTTTCCTCAAAGTTCACCCATAATTACCTAAGTAGGAAATAGTTTACGGGCATTTTCAGTCCTGTATTTTTATGCTTGCTCTATTTTACAGATGGTAAGCTATTAATGGGCAGCAGTAGCTTGACGGGTCGTTATTGGGGTGGGTCTCTGTGGTACTATGAGAATCCTGATTTAGCGCCTGATGTGGAAAAATGTACATCGGGTTATGAGATCTCTTCGGGATTAGCTGATGGGGTCTTCTTGGATGATGAGACGTCCATCATGATTGGGCAGGTATAATTTTAGAGTTTTATATATATATACATAAGCTTTAAATTAGCTACCAGGTTAAAGCGGAGATAAAATTCAGTATTATTATTACTAGGAAAAAGATGCCCCCAGTAGAGATATGTGTTTAATGATTAAATTGATAATTAGCTTTGCATCCCACTGAAAGCATTACAAGATAGTGTACAAATTATGTACAATACTTTCTCTCTCTCTCTCTCTCTCTCTTTCTTTCTTTCTTTCTTTTATACACATCAGGACACACAGAGAAAATTGCCCATATCGGGCTTTGGCATTAAAAAAACAAAGTGAACCAAAGATGGGGTGTTGTGCTTTGTCAGATGTGAAGGAAAACTGTAAAACCTTACAACATTTGAATACTTCGGTATCTTGAAGATGCTTCCGTTGGAAAGCAAGAGCTTGATATGTTGTAATTAATCTATAAATGCAAAAACTTTTTGAAGCTGTCACCGACCCCATCTCTGATTATGATTATTATTGTTAATTATCATTGTGTGCATAAGGATTTTATTGTTTTTAAATTTTCTCTGAATGGGGATATTTAAGTGATGACCCCAAAGAGCTCATTAAAGAAGATGAAGAAATAAGCAAACAAGCAAACATTTATTTCCATTGGCAATGGCTATATGGTATAGAGTGTTGAAATGAATTACATGCAGAGCCTAAGTAACATAATCATGTGTACAGATTATCATTAATTAATAATAATTTCATAAATATTAAAGAAATGGTTGATAACCAGTTGCTTGTGAAAGGTAATTTGACTTGTATATTAAGAGTAAGTATGGAATATGATGAAAATAATGATTTATTTTGTATAAGATATTTGTCAAAACCTGTTGAAAAGAATCCATATGCTTAGGAGTAAGTCATCAGGGAATGAGACAAGTATTTATGGATCTGGTAAAGATAAGTAACCCCCATTACCTCATGGAAATTTAAATAACCTCTTAAATTATTAGGTTAGGGCATGTGACTTGTCATGTAAGTATGAATAACCCTAGAGCACCCTGGGGTTACTATTCTCTATAACATCCGTTTTTATTTGTTTGATGACATTTTTCCTCTAATTCCAGGATTCTGGGACCATTGAATTCCTGACCTTAAGCACAACAGAAACTGGAACCAACTTGAGGAGTGTCTGCAAAATCAACGAACATCTGGATTTTGTACATTGCATTGAATCAACCTGTAACAAGAAAATGGCACTGACTGCTTCTGCAGACATGAGGTACTTTTTGTGATAAAGTTGTACATTACTTTGAGAATACAGTGGCCCGCATCTTACGTGGTTTTGAACGTACTCGATCAATAATATTGATAAATGTATATTTAGAAACACATTAAATTTATATTTGGAAAAGCTTTAAGACTAACCAAAACTAAGTATTTGAAGTTAGCGTGCATTTAATTTGGTGTTTGTGTTAGGATGCCTTATTTGAACATTTGCTTGTGACAGCTACCTTCCTTAGCCGCCTTTGTCTAATACTGTTTGGAGGTGCAATCGCTCTTGCATATGTGGTTGTAGCACTCGGTAATGTGTTGTGTTTTTTATTTTGTCTAGCACTGGTTGGAGCCAAGGTTGCATTTGTTGCAAGTGTTGTAGGTATACCATTCGTTAACTGTGCTGTTTTATTTTTTGTGATACGATCTTGTTTGAGATATGGCCCCAAACATGGTAGATGATAAAAATGTTAAGGGCATTGATAAAATGCCCAAGAGAGTGAGAAATGTGCTAAGTCTCGGTCAAAAGTTGGAAATATTGGAACAGTTGAAGAGTATGTCAGTGGCAGATGTAGCACGGAAATTGGGAAAAAGTGAATCAACTCTTCGTGAAATAAAAAGGAGAGAAAATGAAATTCGCAGAAGTATTAATAATAAACCTGCAACAGCCAAAATGGTGTCTCAGATTCGTGACAAAGTGCTTGCAAAGACTGAGAGAACATTAAATGTTTGGCTAAAGAACATGGCTCAGCAACAAGTCCCAGTTGACCGAAACTTTGTGCATGAAGAGGCGCTTAGGCTGTACAAACATTATAGTGAGAGGGTTGATGAGAGTGAAATGAAGCCATTTAAGGCTAGCAAGGGATGGCTGTATAGCTTCATAAGACGTCACAATTTGCAGAACCTTGAGATCATGGTAGAATCAGAGTCACTTGAAGAGAAGCCTAAGAGGGTTAGAACTGTGATGAGTCTTCATGAAAAGTTGAGATTATTGGATCAGTGTAAAACCATGTCAGTGTCTGAGCTAGTGCGGAAATCGGGGAAGAGTGATTCTACCATCCGTGCAATAATGCAAAGAGAAGATGAAATTCGCAGCAGTGTAAGTGGTTTACCTACAGTAGTGAATATGGGGTCACAGATTCGTGATAAAGTCATTGTAGAAACCGAGAAAGCATTACATATGTGGATAGAAGACAAGGTGCAGCAGGGAGTCCCTGTCATTAGAAACAATCTGTGTAAAAAGGCAATTAGCCTGTATAAGCATTACAGTAAGGGGGCTGAGGAGAGCAGCCTGAAGGAGTTTAAAGCTAGCAGGGTATGGCTACGTACCTTTATAAAGCGTTACAACTTGCAGAACCTGGAAATCGTTGGAGAAATGGCATTTGCTAAAGGCATCTTTGAAAGGCCAAAGAGAGTTAGAAGTGTGATGCATCTCCATGAAAAGTTGCAAATTTTAGATCAGTTGAAAACCATGAAAGTGCCTAAAGTAGCACAGAAATGGGGGAAAAGTTATTCTACTATCCGTGCGATAAAACAGAGAGAAATTGAAATCCGCAAAAGTGTCAGCGAGTCTCCTGCGATGTCAAAAATGGCGTATCAGGTTCGTGATAAAGTGCTTGTAAAAACAGAGAAAGCACTGAGTATGTGGCTAGAGAACATGGCGCAACAGCATGTCCCTGTTGTTAAAAGGGTTGTACGTGAAAAGGCACGTAGCCTTTACGAACATTATAGTAAGGGGATTGAGAAGGGCGATACCAAGGAGTTTAGAGCTAGCAATGGATGGTTCTATAAGTTTTTAAAGCGTCACAGCCTGAATATGGATGCAACAGCCTTGACAGTTACAGAGGTAACAGAAGAATTCCCAGAATACTTCAAAGAAGTAATAGAGGAAAAAGGCTACCTTCCTGAGCAGGTCTTCAGTTGTGATGAAATAGACCATTTCTGGAAAATTCCAAATCCTACTGAGATTCGTAAGGGTGCTAAGAAGGCCTCAGGAGTTGAGGCTCAGAAGGATCACCTTACTCTGGTGCTTTGTGGCAATGCAGTAGGCCATATGATAAAGCCAGGCTTAGTGTGCAAAACCAAATACCCCTGTGCGTTCGAGAACAAAAGATATGCAACAAGAAGCAAACATGACAAAGGGGCTTGGGTCACTGTCATTTTGTTTCTCGATTGGTTTCACCACTGCTTCGTACCCGAAGTGAAGAAATACCTCAAAGATATGGGGCTGCCATTCAAGGCTCTGCTCATCATTGACGGTGCTCACAACCATCCTGGATCCCTGATGTATGAAAATGAACATGTTGAAGTACTATTTCTACCTCCAAACACAGACTCACTTATGCAGCTACATGTTCAAGGCATTATAAAGCGTGTGAAGTCGGCATACACTCGCCTTACCTTTGCCAAGGTTTGTGCTGAACTTGATGCTAACCTTGACCGCAGCATCAAGGATATATGGAAGAATTTTACATTTTCAGATGCAATTGAGGTTATTGCTGCATCTCCCCTAGAGTTAGAGACAGCCAATGCTTGCTGGAAGGTATTATGTGGCAAGGCAGTTGAGGACTTCCCTACAATCAATGATGAAGTGAAGGAGACCTTAGAGGTAGTCAGAGGAGTTAATGAGGAATGCCTCTCTGATATGAATAAAGATGTCAAAGAACACAAAGCAATCCTCACTGGCAGTGCCTCAGAAGAACTGCCAAAAATGTTGACAGAAGAGGAAACTGAAGAAGTGGAGTCTCATCCATCAGTATGGACACTGCAGAAGTTAGCATCAGTATTTCACCAGGCCCAGATTCTGAAAGATATGATTACAGAGTACGACCCTTCAATGGAACGGAGCCTAAGTATCACACGTGCGATCACAGCTAACTTACAACCGCTGCAGCAGTTGTTGGATGAAGCCAAGAGAAAAAAACAGCAGCTTGCTAATACTGTGTTTTTAATTGAGAAAGTAGAAAACTTGAAGCCTCAATCCACTTTCGAAAATCCTCAGCCATCAACCTCCAGTGAATCTGCCATCACCCCTCCTCTAAAACGTCAACGATCTTTCAAGAAAGTTGACATAGATGATCCTTCTGACATCTTGTCAAGAGGTTCAAGTTAGCTTGATGTGCCATCGCTTACCAACAGTGCCAGTCACCTAGTCACTTCATTCCATATGCACTGTGGGCAACTATCATCACTCATTATTTCCAACCTTTGTCATCACCGTCATTGTTTTCAGCACTATCGACACCTGTGGCTTTAGGTAAGTGTTGATGTAGAGAGTATAAAATAGAGAGAAATAATGTATGAAAGGAAAGAATTGAGTAAGTGGGTTGTTGGTTTGTCTGGTACTCTAATTTTCTTAATGTAAGTTTAAAATCACCCATGCTCAAGAATTATATAAATATGTTAATACATTTATACAGTATAATGTCTACATTACAGATCTGTACTGTTCTTAAGCTTTAACAAACAGTACCGTGGTTGTTGCAATGTATTTTCTTAAAGGAAAAAGTTTCTGATGTGTATTTTAAACAATTTTTCGTGTATTTTCAAGTCTGCACTTATTAAACCCATGTAAAATGAGGGACTATTGCGTTTATTTTGTACTCCATTTACAATTGTATTTATTTTCATCATATTTTTACATTTGTTTTTCTGTGCAGCATCTACCATTATCATTCTGAATATCCCCTTACATATAAAGTACTGTACAGTTAACTTAGTTTAGTCTTCCCAAAATTAATACAATCAGTCACTGGTAAAATTCACCATGTACTCATGCAGATATAATGTAAACATTTGATATAGCATCATGACATGTTCACACGTAAATTTTGTAAGCCTGTTTAGAATATGTTTTACATATCTTGGAATATCGGTGTCTAACAAATCATTAATAAAGCATTCATTAATGGTTGAAAAAAAAAAAAAAAGTGTTCCCTAAACTGCTTGGTTGAAATGCCTTAAGTCCCCAAGAAATACCAATGCTGATCCCGGGCTTTGCACTGAGCATTCAGAGAGTGTATGTTGTGTTGTTTGAGTGTGTGGTTGTGAACTGGAAAAAATAGTTGATGATTAATGTTATGTTAGTCACTTTGATGATTGCTTCACAGTGCTGTACCACACTGTAAAATTATTTTATTTTTGAAGTTTTCCCCGTAATAGAAACATTATAGCAATTTTTCTATTATTTTTACATAGAATTTTAATTTTATTGAGTAAAGTTTAAGTACAGTTGATGGCAAAATATGTGGGACCACTGTTAATAGCTATATAACTGCATGTCTTTTGTACTGAGAAAATTCTTTACTTGTATTCCCTGTTACCTTAATTTCCCAGCTCCAACCTGTTTGTGTCTGCCTCCATCAGATGGGGATTAATAGTGACATGTAAAACTGCAAACAGCAACACTATCTTCATGTTGTTGGAAAAAGCGAAAAACATAATGTTGTTGGAAAAAGCGAAAAACATATTGGTGGGGGAGAGACTACCCCTTATATGTAGGTGTCGTATGAGGTGACTAAAGATGATAAAGGACTAAGGGGCTGGTAATCCTCCATTTTTTCCCCAATATATAGAAAAGCTATAATCCCATTTACAAAGAAGTGACTGAGATAAAGCAAAAATAACTTGACTTTGTGGGTGAAAAATACAGAGGAAGGGATTCAAAGCCCCCTTGCTCAACCCTATTAATTAACTTTTATGATGCTTAAGAAAACACGGTGGAGGCACTCTTGCATCTCTCCATTATTTTCAAACAAAATATGTTTAATTGCTGTCATTTATAGTTTTGTCTCCCCTGCAGACTTCAACAGATCGGTGTATTTTTGGGGAAAAAATTTCTTTTAATTCGAAATGTAAATGTATTTTGATAGTTTTATTTCTCCCAGAAATACAATATGAGCTTCTTATATTGTACTGTAACTTGGAATAAGTAATGTTAACGAAAGTTTATATATTTAAAAGTCGAATTCCCCTTTTGGTGGCCAAGTCAAAGCATATTGATATGTAATCCCCATTATGAGGGTGAATTCAGACTGATTGGAAATGGAGAATTTTGTACCATTTTTTAATACTTTGATACCAGTTTATATTTTATGACAAACAAACAATTTAACCACAGTTGTTCGGTACTTGATAATTTGCATCTTGTAAAGAACGGTAACCCCGGGGTGCTCAAGGGTTATTCATATTTACAAGGTAAATCACCTAACCCACCCTAATAATTTATGGTGTCATTTAACTTTCCATTTGGTTCTGGGGTTAATGCTATTTACAAGATCTAATAAGTCAATAGTGTTGCTGTATTACAGTGGAGAGTGTATTGCTCAATTGACACTGTATTTTCCATTGCAGTATTCGTGTCTGGGACAGCGAGGGTTATCGAGTAGTTCGTCTGTTATCAGTAGCGCATTCACAGCCAGTTACAAGCGTCGCTTCCCATCCCACCAACGACCAAATCTTCCTTTCCGCTGGCATGGATGGCAATGTTCTCATATGGGACCTGCGTTCGCACAAACCTGCCTCGTGTAAGTCTTGTATGCTAAACATGCTGGTAGTTTTCCAGTTATTTATTGTGATTCATTGCTTTTAGTAATTGTATTCGATCTCTTCTTCACATGTTTAGTTTATTAGATTCAAATTTCTATACGAAAATATTAATATAGCAATTTACTATAGTTTTTCCAGAATTCTACCTCTTACTGTTGGGATTCAGACCTGTAGAACAGGAGTCCACAGCTTAGTGCACAGTAGGAAGTAGAATATTTTGGAAGAAATATTTAGGAATTTTTTAAATGTGTAGTTGCATTGTTCTATCAAAATGACAACTCTTAGGATCTCCTTGTATAGCGTACAGTAATTTCTTTTTGGAAAGTGTACGATGTGCAAACCCTTTTAATTACTACTCGCTTTATTTTAATCATTCGTTAGGTATGTATCGGGACTGGGACAACAAGCCCCAATGTGTAGCTTGGACAGAAAAGTCCATTGGTCCTGGCAATAATAATTTTGTTGTTGGGACTCAAAATGGAGTCATTCTTTTGAGAAGTCCTTCAAATCTCAATGAAAGTCTCACAAGTTTTGATGCTTTCGAAAGACCTCTCTTCAGATTAGCAGAAAATCCTTTCAGGTATGATTTACATTAAGCAGACTTTAATGCTTGAATATTTAAAAATTAGAATGGAATAATGATGGCATTTCAATACTGAATCACAGTATTTCTTTTTTTCTTGCCAAGTTGCTTCCCCTGCTGGAGCCATCTGGTTTCTAGTATTTTAATTTTCCAGATGGATTTGTTTCTTGGATAATAATATTGATCAAAATCAGATAGCCAGCTGTTCAAAGGTATTCAGATGAACCATCTTGCTGAATGAATGATGTACTGTATATTCTTTATTGATAATTTTAATATTAACATTTTAAATTACTATATATATTCTAAACTGATAATTTTAATCTTTTAGCATCATATTTTTATATGCTATAAAGCAAGTTGCTTGGTTTTGATATACTGTACAGTATATGGAATTTATGTTTTTTCAGACCAAATTTGATAGCAGCATGTGCGGATGACAGCCGAGTGGTAATTGTAGATGTCGAAGATGAAAAGCTTAAACTCAGGTAAGATGCATTATAGTATAGAATGTATTTTTAACTCCTTAATTTAGATGTAAATTATATAGTCCCCCTGAGGGAGGGGTCAGGAACACCTCTTCCGTGTTCCCCAATGTATTGTCAAAGTCGACTGTGTCCCCCATTCTGTTGGTAAATTGTGACACACACAAAAATATATATATATATATATATAATAGCCAGTAACATCTATTTCAACAGATATGAGGACGATAGGCACACCGATTTCGTGCGTGGTGTGGCGTGGAGAGACGCTGGGACGTTGGCCTCATGTGGATGGGATAAAAAAGTCCTAATGCACACTTTATAACCATTTGTAACCGGGGCTGTTCGGCCTGGCAGCTTTGGAAATGGCAAGAAATTGTAATTTACATTTTCTCTTGCTATGCATCATTTTTTTCATGGTAAAACGGTAAACATGTTAAGAGATGATCACTAGTGTACATTGTAGTACTGTTGGCTAACATTGCTTAAATCAAAAAAACAGGATTTCTCTATAATATCTCGTTTGTTGTCAAGAGTTGTTGCATATTACTGAAATCTTTATTACCATGACATAAATTATTTAGATATTAAAACTACAATTGTTAGCTTTTAGACTGACGAAATTGAATATGCTAACAACTTCGGTTATGATCCCTTCAGCTATCAGTTAAGTTTTATACTGACGAAATATGATATGCTAATAACTTCTGTTGCTAATATCGTTTCCACGAATTTGATAAACTGAATTGAGTATTTAGCTCTATTTTTTTTTATGATAATGAAAATATAAGATATTTGAGAATTTAGTTACATGAACAAGAGTATTTCTTACATTGCCATTTATCATTTGACGAATATAAGGGGCAACAATAAGATATCCCACTAATGACAATCCGCTCAACATAATGTCTTGAGAAAAGTAAATTTTCATTTCTAACACGATAATGTTATCAGAACTAGGCAGAAATCTTTAGTCATAAGTATGCTCAGTTTTGTAATGAATAAAAGAGAAACCAATATATTTTTTTTTAATATCACAATAACAATTCTCTATGGATTGCTTACAAAATATATACATCAAGAATGTATGAGAGTAGTATTCTGAAAGGATATTTATTTTAAGTTTCATACAAGTGGCACCTGCCCCATACTCTGTAAAGGATATTTCTTTAAGTGTCATACACGTGGCACTTGCCCCATACTCTGACCCATGACCTCAAATATAACAGTACCAAGTTTTAATTGAAACTGAATCACCATTCAAGATAGAGAAATTATTATACTTAATATGAGATCTTGCATTCAACCAAGGACTGAGAAATAGCTCTTACAAGCCTACAAGAAAATGCACTTAAACATATTATATAAGTGACAAAGTTATTTGATAATTATGAAAAACTTAATGTTACCACGAAAATGTTTGACCATCACAGGATTTTAGCTTGTATGGCAGCAAGACTTTGTAACTTGCAACACTAGTTCGAGTTCTCTGACGTTCGATAATTTTCGTAGATTATATATATATTTGTACACTGCAACTAAAGTATGACGGGACATTATAGCTGCAATAGTAAGAAAAATCAACACGTTCATTTCCTTGTTGCATGAATATCACATTCCAAGAAACTGACATTAATTGTGCACATTGAGTTGATCAACTGAGAACAGCATTCTAAGAGCGAGTTTAAAAAGAAAAAATGGTTTGCTTGGAAACTTAAATATATCACATTTACAAATAGGCTTGCCAGGTTTGTCCTGGGAACCCTGATAATGGTATTTTTGAACCAGGGTTACCAAAGTTTGAGTATAAGAAATGACAGACATGGTATTAAAAAGGACAATTATAGGGAAAAAATACAAACCAAACCTGCTAACAAGGTCATATCTTGACACTCATTGCATGATTTATAAAGTATCAGTTTGCCCGTTTACGTAATTGTGTACAACTATTTGTGCTATTTATATATTCAGTTAGCATGGGGACTGTTTTGGCATTCTGTTCTGCCATCGTTAACCAAATATGACATTTAAGAAAATGTCTTAAATCACCAAATATATACATGGTACTTCTGTGAACGTGCACTTTTAAAATGTTTAAACCACGAAAAGTACACATGTTCTATGAAAAGTTATGAAGAGGTTCACATAAATAAAGTCCTAAGAGAACCACAAAATACACACACACACGTGCATTACCTTTGTGAAGAGGTGCACATAGAGTCTTAGAGAACCACGAAAAGTACACATACATTACTTCTATGAATAAGTGCACACAAAAAAGTCTTAACCACAAAAGTGCATACACGTTACTCCAAAGAACAGGTGCACATAAAGTTTTAAACAACCACAAAGAGTACACACACAATCATAAAAACATTTCTTAAATAACCACAAAGGTACACACGTTACTTCTATGAACAGGTGTACTTAAAATACTGTTTTAAATAACCACCTAGGTACACACGAAACATGTATGAACAAGTGCAAATATACACAGTGCCTCAAAAACCAACAACAACAATATAGATGAATTTTGTAGTGTAAATAACATGGTATACATTGGTTAAAAAAATGCATTACGAATGTTTCAAAAATGTTATCTATGCAGAGACTTGTATTAATTCCCGAAAGATCGTTAATAGTTACAGGTAGTTAACATCTCTGACAAGAGATAATTAACATTATTCCAAACAGATCATTTTCATATAATTACATGAGATAACTAACATTATTCCAAACAGATCAATTTTACATAATCACAAGCAATAATTAACATTCTTCTCAAGAAGATAAATTTAACATAGTCACACAAATGATAATTAACATTATTCTATAAGAGATCGTTTTAACATAATCAAACAAGCGATAATTAAAATTATTATAAAAAAAATATAATTTTAATGTAATCACACGAGATAACATTAATCTACAAGACAATCTAACAAAATATACCTAGAGACATACCTTAATAATGGATGATTATTTTAAGTTAGTCATTACATAATGATATAAATACACTGTTCATTAGTGTATATTTCAATAACTGATAATAAAGTATACATTTCAGGATGGATGGAAGTAGCTGCTCATGAATGAATACCAAGGGTCAAAGATCAAGCCCTGGCTTGGTAATGACCCAAACAGGTTGCAAAAGCTAAAGGATCTAGCAACGGTCTTATTACAATGTTACTTTATCTTTCATGTGTCACAATTAGTCCCCATCTGAATGGGGGTGGACAAAATTTTGGAACTGGGGGATTAAGGCTGAATATCCTTCCTAACGTCCCAAGGCAGAATCGGACCTGCGTTAATCGCTTCATGACTCGCGCACGCTACCATTGAGTAATTCAGCCCACAATTTACAATGCCGAGTCCATTTTCATAATTATTAACTCAATATTTTAATGCAAAGTTGTTATCGATATGTATATCATACAAAAATACATTTTAACATTATATCTATGAAAGAATACATTAAAAGCAAGTTTCCTCTACAAAAGATTTAGAATCATATAGTCATAGCTACTACACCCTTGCAAGAGTTTACTAAATACAGCTTGTAAAACAATAAAATATCTATGACTGTTTAATCATAATCTTATAGTAGTTTTTCAAAATGTATCATACTTGAAAAGATATGCAATATTTTACAAATACATCTAATATGCCTATAACAGTTTTCCGAGAAAAAACAAATTATGCTAAAATTTATAAGTGCATCTCATATGCCTATGATAATTTTTCAAAATAGTCAATACTGTACTTATATATTTGCAATTCTCATCCCCACACATTCCAACATAATCTATGCAACTCTGATCCCTTATGTACAGTATTCCCAAAATCATCTGCACATCAATATAAATGTACACTTTACAATTCAATAGATATAAGTTTTCAATTTTAAGCTCTTATTACATCTATGGCAGTGAATACGATTACTAAATTATTCATATACATGTATTACAAATACCTTTACATTTCTCTTTAAGCTTCACAAAGATGGTTTTGCAGTTTCGAGTATTTTAAGTTGTCAAAATACGAAACGGATACCTGTCTATACACATTAACTCTCAGAGGGCAGGCAATCTTTGGAAAACATCCTGCCTCGATTGTATTTGATTACACACTAGCATCCATCCAAGCTGCAAACTTTATATAATGCACAAGGGGGAAAAAAGATGCCATACATCACCAGAAAACAATGGCATGCCACAAACAAGTGTTCTGGGACCCATTTTATTTTGAAACAAACCTATGTATTTTGACGATTACCGGGTCCAGTTTGTATGCTTGCAGTTTGAGGCAATGCGCCCTTAAGGGGTTAAGAAAAAATTGTATTGCAATGATAAACGTAACTAAGGGAACTGTAACCCTACAAAAAGGTAATCTTTCACCTAGAAAGGTGGTAAATAAATTAAAAATTTAAAAACTGACTTTTGGCTTACCCCATATATATATATATATGGGGCTTCTCAATTTACGACACGGTTATGTTCCTGCCAGCTGTCATTACCAGGTTTTCATCGTATGTCGGAAAACACCTAAATTCGAACCTAGGTCCTCCACTAATGCTAAAAATAAATAATCTAAAACAGAAACAATCTAAGTTTTTAATCTAAGACATAAAAACAGTATTAGTTAGCTATACAGTACTGCTAACTTTTACTACTGTGGTTGGCTTGCATCATCAGCCCCAATATGCAACTTAGGGTTGAAAGGCTTAACCCCAGTGAATGAGCACAAAAACAATAACATGGCATATAAGCGGGAACTGGGTGCCAATTCTTCCTCCCTTTCCCATTTTCACAGTATTAAACAAATCTTACTGCTTTCTCCTGAATCAACTGGAGGCTCACTGGGATGCGCGGTCGATGCTGTTCATCCAGCTAAAGCACTAATAATTCCATTTCAATCATGTTGAAAGTATGTAATCACAGATAATGAGCACGATAAACAATATGGTGTACGAGAGTGAACTAAGCCACGGTTCTTCTCCTCAGTCTAATGCCGTGTGATGACGAGGCTAACCTTAACAAACTTTTTAAAATAAAGATCGTATTTACGGCTATGTATTCCAGTGTCTTTTTAAAAGAAAATAAATAAAAAATGCTACTCCTCTATAACAGACATTTTAAAAGATGGTTGTAATGCTTCGTCCTCACATAAAATCAAGTCTGCAATGCATATTATAAATGTTCAATAAAAAATAAAATTGCTATTTAGAAATAAATTATAAATATTTTTACCACATCTACAAAAGTGTATCACACTGATACATATAAAATAATGTCATATTCCCTGAAACAATATGGCAAAAACTCTACAGAATACAATATGAGATAAATATAAAGGTTGATTGATCGTTCATACATGGCTATGTGTTTGGTAATTTTGTAAATAAATTTAATCTGATTCCTTCAAAAGACCAAATACATAAGCAGATAAATATATAAAGCCATCAACTTTATATATAAGAATACAACAGTGCTGCAAGCTGTGTATTCGTCTGCCACACTCGCGAACTGTTCTGCCCACGAAGTTTGTATGTACCACACAAGCCAGGTAAGTCAAAAGTTAACTTTACTTATTAATAATTTATGAGCCTCGGTCATAATGGTGGAAAATAGTAACTCAGGGACTCCCTGTATTTGGCATTTTTTCTTTAACTGTTAAAAAGACTGCACAAGAAGAAAAATGGAGCCTCCATATCCAATAGTGAAATTCCTTGCATTAATATTAACATTTATATATATAAGGGTTCCCATACACAGTGCAATTTGGCCTTGAGACCACTGAACAGATCTGGCTGAATCCGACCAGATTGGATGGTCTATGGGCTGGTTGTGGTCACAACCAGCCCATAAACAATCAAATCTGGTCGGATCCAACCTCATCTGTCTGGTGGTCTCAAGGCCAAATCACACCGTGTATGGGCATCCCAAGATAAATAATGAAAAGTGACAAAGAACAGCAACAATCAAAGTTCACAACAACAATAAGGTCTATTCACGCAAATTAAATGTCTTTCTGACATCAGCTATAGCATGTTCTAGGATCTATTTTATACTGTTAACGAAAATAAATACTTTGTGTTTTATTCATCTGGCAAAATAAATAAGAATATGTACCAGAAACTCAAAACATTAAAGTAATACAGGGTCTTGTAAAGATAAGTAACCCCCTGAACCCAATGTAAAGTTAAAAACCTGGTAATTTGTTAGGTTTGGTTAAGTGACTTACCTTGTAAATTATGCATAACCCCAGAGCACCATGGAATTGCTTTCCTTTACAAGAACAGACGATTACTAAATGATGTCAGTCAAAGTAACAACACACAAGCATGATTTTTCAATACACTTTTTCTAAATAATCGATGCATTAAACAAAGACACTTTAGGTTCACTGTGGCACCAGAATTTGATTCCTATTTCAAAAGGTTTTTTTGGTCTTCTTTTAATAAACATAAAGCACGTGGCCAGAGATTCAAAATGCTTTCAAAAATAACTCTGCTCTATTGTAATGGTCCCGTAGATGTTCTTTAAGTCATTCCTGCTACTTAAGTGACCATGATATGTAAAATATGATATGAACAGATTTATCACTAATATCAATAAGACATTGCACAATACCTTTACATACTGTCAAAGCACATGACTAGTTTTACACTTTGTTTTCCAAAAATAGCACCATGAATTCCAAGCTTAATTCTTCTTCTCCAGCATCTCCGTGATGGTCGATTCCATGACATTTTCACTTATACGAGAGACGTCATTTTCTTTATTAGCAGAGGACAGTGATGAATTATCACCTATTCTCTCTTTTTCCAAAGTTTTGAGATCATCCAAAGGTTCCTGCTGCATGCTCTCGACATTGAGGTGAGAGGTTATCTTACTCCCTTCGGATGCATAGGAAGTACCAGGACTTACCCCACTCGCCAGTGCCTCCCTAATCTGCTTGGATATTGAATTCCTATAGTTGCCATTACCATTGCCTTCGCCTCTCACTGCAGACAAACCTACTAAGGGCGGAGACGAGTCACGAGATCCAGGCGAGGGCTGATGAGGACGCGGCGAATGCGGCGGCTGGTAAGGCAGCGAGGTATAAGCTCGAGACTGTTGATGCGGTTGGTAGGGAGGAGGCTGACGTAGGTGAGGTTGATGAATGGTGCGATTAGCTCTTAATATTGAGCGCTGGGGATGGCGACCTGCCAGGGATTGTGTACCAGGTCTGCTGCCACTGGAGCGCATACCATACACTTGGCTGGTAGCAAAGTCTTCCCCTCTATCAATATTATAACTGCTCATACCAGATATATCTGGCTCACCACCCCACAGACCAGATGCACGAGCGTCAGTTACCTCACGGAGTATAGCCTCTTGTTGATCTTGAATCTGGAGTAATTCCTGCAAATTTCCATTGTTATAAAATATATATATATATATATATATATATATATATATATATATATATATATATATATATATATATATATATATATATATATATATATATATATATATATATATATATATATATATATATATATATATCAGTAATCCCTTGCTATATTGCAGTTCACCTATCGCAAATTCATCATCAAAGGAAAATTATTTTTGCCAATAATAATAATAATTATAATAATAATAATATCTAAAGAGCATTTTTGGAATATATATCATGAAAGTAATGCAGAGGTTTATTGAAACCCAGCAGAGAATTGGATATTCATTACACATCTTTTATAATCCCTTCACATCTGCCCACTCTCCATATCTGTTTCTCTTTACTTTATGTATTCTTCATGCCCAGGTCCGATAAAAGCTGTTTTATTTTATTATTTTTTGGCTCGTCCTGATGTCACAATCATGATTTTTTTTTTTTTTTTTTTTTTTTTTTTTTTTTTTTTTTTAACTTCGTGGAAATTCACCTATCGCGGCCGGTCCCGGAACCAAACCCCCGCGATAAACGAGGGGTTACTATATATATATATATATATATATATATATATATATATATATATATATATATATATATATATATATATATATATATATGCAGTGGGCGTTATTCTGAGAACTAGGTTATATATATATATATATATATATATATATATATATATATATATATATATATATATATATATATATATATATATATATATATATATATATATATATATATATATACATACAGGTATACCTCGGCTTACGTCGTTTCAAGTTAAGTCGTTCTCGATTATACGTCGGTTTTCAAAAATATATATGGAAAAATAAAAAAAAATAAAAAGTTTACGTCATTATAATCAACTTTACGTCTGTCCGCTACAAATACTGGAATCATAATATCACTAGAAAACCATTAAAAGCACATGAAATCATGTTACTGTACAATAAATAAAAACAATAGCACATAAAATAATGTTATTGTACAATAAATAAGAATTAAAACATATAAAATCTTATTAAAATACGTACAGTAGTTCCAATATCTACCATTAGGCGTCGTCACTCGACATTCCCGCGAAACCGCTATTGTTTTGAATTGATTAGTTTATGCAAGGTATACGTCTGTTTATCGGCTACTCTCATTCTCATTCATTTGTGACCTTAGATTTTGCCCCCATGGCACCTAAGAAAACTCCTAGTGCAAGTGCTAAGCGTCATGCTATAACGTTGGACGATAAACTGGCTATGACAAAACGCCATGAAAAAGGTGAGAAAGTGGCAGCGATTGCACGATCTTTTGGCTTGTCTCTAGGCTAGCCTAGAGACAAGCTAATTTGATTTAAGTCGTTTTTCGACTAAGTCGTCTCTCCTGGAACCCAGCAGAGAGCTGGATATTCATTACACATCTTTTATAATCCCTTCACATCTGACAGGTCATTACACTCTCCATCTCTGTTTCTCTTTACAGCCTGATAAAGCTGTTTTATTTTATCATTTTCGGCCCGTCCTGGTGTCATAATCATCTTTCAAAAAAAAATATATATATAGTTTTTTTTTTTTTTTAGGTGATCCTACTTTGCAGAAATTCACCTATCGCGGCTGGTCCCGGAATCGAACCCCAGCGATAAACGAGGGATATATATATATATATATATACATACATACATACATACATACATACATACATACATACATACATACATACATACATACATACATACATACATACATACATACATACATACATACATACATACATACATACATACATACATACATACATACATACATACATACATACATACATACATACATACATACATACATACATACATACATACATACATACATACATACATACATACATACATACATACATACATACATACATACATACATACATACATACATACATACATACATACATACATACATACATACATACATACATATATATATATATATATATATATATATATATATATGGGCAAGTTATGTATTCTATGCACAACTTAAGTATCCAAGTTTGGAGGTGTCATCTATTTATAGCAGAGAATGATATGAACTTACAGCAGTCAGAGTTGTGATAACACTGCCTTGTTGATGAAGCTGCTGCTGAAGGCGCTCACGAGTGACACGCTCTTCCTGGAGCTGCTGCCAGAGTTCACGACATGTATTCACAACCATCTGCAAAAGAGAACATAAAAACAAGGATTAAAGACGTTGGACTGGGTGAACTGGCACTAGCTTGGAATTATAAAACCAAAAATAAATACATTAAGTAAATAATGAATATTATCTACCAGGCATAAAGCTGTAGCAAGTAGAAACTCATAAACTCGCTATATTAAGATGCGAAAGTCACTCTTTACGTAAGGATAAACTCACTGTAATTGTGTGATCCAAACTCGTCTTAGTTGCGGCACCGTCGGCAGATAATCTTCTCGCAGGTTTTTGGGGAGCGCTCTGCGGTCTCGGTTCGTCTGGCACCATGGTCTTATCGACCGCCTCCCTTGGCACTGCAGACGAGGGTCTCGGTAAGGTAGCGTGTTTCTGGGGTTTCCTGCTTGGTGAACTCTTTAGAGTTTTTAATTTTTCTAAGTTATCTTGCGTACTCTCAAGAACATCTCTTAGCTGAGGTGTTGTTTTCCCTGAAGTATCAGCTTTTTTCACAATTTCAGAAACTTCTGTCTCTTCCTGGCCATCTGATGGTGTCATAAAGAAATAGCATTTATAAAAAGGCTTGTGCAGTTTAGTTTGAGATCACTTGAAGTTGAGTAATCCCAAAACCCTATGTAAAGTTCAATAACCCAGTAAATAGTTATTTTATGTTAGGCTGGGTTGGGTTGGGTTGAGTTGAGTTGAGCTAGGTTGGGTTGGTTGACTTGAGTAGAGTTGTGTTAAGTTAGGTTAGGTGACTTGCCTAGTAATTACAAATAACGCTACAAAATCCAAGGGTTACTCTTCTTTACAAGATCCTTTTAATCTATACACAAACTAAAGTTAAATATAAATTTCAAGAACTTCCGGAGTTTAATACTTGACTATACAATGAAAGCACTTTCAATACTACCTGGGGCAGGGTGAGGATGAGTAGTATCTCTTTCTTGCTGTTCACTCTGCTCGCTCTGACGAATTTTCTGAGAAGCCATTAACGTAGCGTTTGACTGAGCGAGAATGGAGTCGATGCTCTTTAGGAAAATAACAAATATACAGTATATAAATATTCATTATTTAGTGGTACGTACTATGTCTATATGCAAACTGATATACTGTATTTTAAAACTATTAATATAACCAGATAAAATAATACAGTATTCTAAGAATCCCTAGTTAGTGTGCATATAAATCCACACTTTGAAAAGCATAAAGAAAACATTAAGCACTGAACATTTTCACCCTCCACTTTGCTTAATCAGGAGATTTATTGGAGAGTTCTGAAAAAAATTTAAAAAATTTTCACAGTTCACCTATAAAACTTCTGACTCCCGGTGAAAAATGAAAATATTAAGCATTTATTGATTACTTTGAATCCTTTAAAGTGTGAACTAATCATCCCATTATTATTTCAGAGTCATGAAGGCTACATACTAATCACAGCTAATATACTTTATTGCGGAAAAACTCCAAAAAAGTTTTAAAACTGCAGCATTAAAATTGCAAGTTCTCCGTAAATTTGTTTATTCTATTCACAAAAGTATTGTTAGATATTCTAAGGTCCTAGAGCGAGTATAAAACATTTAAATTAATTCAATCCTACCTGCTGTCGCGCAGCCTGAAGTCTAGCAGCCAGGGATGGTGGCAAATTTGGACTATGAGACCCTGGCTTTCGACTCTGTTCCAAAAGCTGGGCTCGCGCCAACACCAAATTGGAGGACTGCCGAGACGCGAGCTTTCTTGCTAACTCAGCGGGTGTCAGTCTCATGGAAGCCAGGTCATGTACCGTGTCCTGATAACATTATTTAAAAAGGTAAATTAGATATCAAGAAGGGAAAATTTATACTTTACAGTAATCTGGAAATAAAAAGAACACAAAACTTCCCTACTGAAATATTTACACTGCACTCACTGCAAAAGTACATTTAGTATTCAAATATATCAGACTGCTAAACAAACATGTTCACGGATCATTAAATTTGTTTATTACAAAGTTCAGAGGTATACTCTATAACTACATTATTGATGATTAACAATAATGCACAGAACAGAACGGTTTTCCCATTATGCAGGTTTAGCATATATTAAACAGAATACTCCACAAATAAAGAACTTGTAACAACATTAAGATAATGTGTTAGTATATTTGTCCTATAATTAATAATTGTCAATCCTCATGGCAGAAGACCCTTGACCATTTATCTATGTGACTGACCCAGGCAGAGTGAGTGGGGGAATAGTGGAAGTCCTGTAGCCTCAAGGAACTAAGAGGAGTAATCAAGGTATATTAGTCTCTGATGAATGTTTGTGCTTAGAGTGGCCAAACCACTTACAAGAGGGATAGCAGCCATTGTATATGTACGTATATATAAATGTATATATGTAAGCATGTAAGTTTTGGGGAAAACAATATATAGCTATAGGATTTGGTTCTATTCACAAATCAAAGTAACATAGGGGGGTCTTAGATACCGTTCCCTCTAAATGAGGAGAGGACCCCAATACTCACATCCCAAATAGGCCTATTGGTCAAATACTTCGGATGAGATTGTGCTCCAGAATGATACATTCTTCTTGGTGAATGGGACAGACCTTCTGCTCCTTCTCTGTGTCCAAGGCCCTCACTACCCCATCCTGTCCTTCCCCGGCTCCAAGGTCTGTCTTGGTCCATCACGACAGGGCTGTTACGGAATAATTATAAATACATAATTCGGATCATGTAAAGAGATGAGTTACTCCCAGAACCCCATTTAAAGTTATATAAGCCTGCAAGTTGCTTGGTTGCCTTGTAAATATTAATAACCTTAGAGCACCTGGATGGTATAGAATGCTGGTAAAAATTAGTCTGTATTTTGGTACAATGATGGGGTTGATATCCAAAGAAGCCCCTTACCAAAACATGGGGAATTAAGTTTGACCAACAAATAAAGTACTGCAGCTTGGGGGGGAGGTAAGAATACCTCCTCTATGTCCCCCTGCGTGTTGTACAATTCGACGAAATAGGGAAGAACAAGGGGAACATTTTTAGTACAGTATTTTCTAACCACAAAGTCAAGCTTTATTGCTTTGGCTCAGCCAACCCCTTATAAGGGGAATTATGGCTTTTGTATATGGACTATGTATAAAACTTAATCCAGGGATGTAAATATTAATTTTCATATCACCTGTTAACTGACAGATTTTAATGATTTTCTAGTGATTTTTAACCATAATTTTCAAAAGGTAAGGTTAGTTTAATTCAGTTATGATATACATTGAGGTCATGGTAAATGTTTACTTTCACACCCCTAAACGGACGATATGCATACAAGACCTTGAAAAAAAAGGTCTTTTTACTGTATTTTCAACAGTTTGATATAATATTACGTAAGGTTTACATAAGTTAGTTTAACCCAGTTAGGAAAAGCATTGTGGTTGTTGTAAGTCTTTACTTCCACACCCCCAACAATCTAAATGAATACAAGACCTTCATATAAAACTATATTCGGGAGTGCCCGATCCATAATATCAATTCCCAACTCATTTCTTGACAGGGAGTGACCTAACCTGACCAACTTAACTACAGTAACCTTACATTACATTTCAGGAGTTTGTTTATAACTAAGGGTTGTGAAAGCAACCATTGGCCTTACTTTTGGTGATTTTACATACCAACTTCCTCTTAATTTAAAAATACATATTTATCCAGAAATTCAAAGTCCCAGGGGTAAAATTTTGTTTGTTTGTTTTGCAGAAATGTATAATAATTCCATACAAATGTGGTTATATGTCGTTTCAAGTCATAATTATTCCTCATTTGAATGGGAATGAACAAAGACAGATTGGAGCTGGGGGATAAAAGCTAGAATACCCTATTTAATATCCTGCGATGGGTTCGAACAGGGGTTTGTCATTTCCCGAGTCGGGACCTTGACCACTAAGTTGCAACGGCCCCAAATACCCTGTACAATGGTACGGATCTTGGTAAAAACACATAAATAATACTTTTCAAAATGGTATTTACTGTTATTGTCAAGTCAGACGGAGAATTAAATCCTCCGAACACAAATTCTGAAACGACAAAAAATTCCCGATGTTTCCAAAATCTCAGAATTTCAGAAACAAAAATATATATAAAAAAAACTATCACGAAATATAAATAAAACTACTAAATTTTCGGGAGTTGAGTACCGTTTAAATGATAAAAAAAATATAAAATTTCGTTTAAGGACACAAGATACACGAAATATATATTGATTTTGAAAGTTAAAATCACTTTGTACAGATGAACTAATCAATTTCTCGCCTATTTTGTCGTCTGTCAAACGACAATAGATGTTGACAGTCATTATAGTACAACCCTAAAGACTAAGTGTCTAATTATCATATTTTTCTAATAGGTTGTATGTTTTAATGATTTTAGTTAAATATAATAATTATATAATTATACAAAAATAAATGTATATGAATATCGCCTTAATATTTAAAAAAAATTACTGAAGGTCTACTTTAATCTGAATGCAAACATGGATAATAAAGACTTGCCATTTAAAATTGAAAATTAATATCAGAATCTTTGGATAGAATTTATCTTTTAATAGCCGGAATTCATGATATTAATAATATGATAACATGAATTATATAAATTTGAATTTTCTCTCAAAAGTGTAAAATTTATTTTAGGCTTTTTTTTAACTCGTATACAAATTTAAATTTATGACTGTCTGCAAGTAGTTAAGAAAATATATAATTTTATCTTTATCCTAACATTGTGAGTAATATTTTCCTTTTAATAATCTGTGTACCTTAATTTAAATAATAATTGTTAAATTATTAAATTTATTTATTATTTTCTAAAATGGAGTAAAATATTCCATGAATCAGGTAAAGACTACCGACCCCCGTACACTAAATAACCCTGAAAGATGTTAGAATAGGTTAGGTTAGATTACGTGAGGACATATTAATGTCTTACCTAACCTGACATTCGCGGAGTCGACTAATGTACTGGTGTTGCTATTCTTTACCTGATACAAAAACTTTATTAAGGTTACTCTTGAAACACTCCCAGAATAAGAGTTCAAGATGGGATTGAGGTAAGGATAGCTTATACATATGTTAGGTAAGATTATACTAAGTTAACATAAGCCCAATACCAGATTAAGCACCTGTAGATTATCTCATGTTCCTCTTCTGGGAATGAATCTTTTTGTGACAACATATTTTATCAAATGTTATGTTGGACTGGCCACCATGGCCATAGAGTAACTGGCGCGACATTGATTCATCAGGTACCTGTTTTGAGACCAGCCACAGTCTGAAGTTAGAAAGAGCATTCACACAAGGTAACGGTCACACTGCCAAAACCAAAGTCCTTTGCAAGTAGGCACTGTCCAACTGCTTAATAGAAAAGGGAGTCCGTGACATAAAACCAGGTAAATCTTTTGTTGGATTATGAAGTTATTTGGAGTGATGAGAAAGGGGATGGATGCTTTTGCTTGAACCATTTTTCATCCACCCGGAACACCATCGCAGCTGGTAACGAAAAGGAAGTAGAAGAAAATAAACTGAAACATCATATGGCCCATAGAACTGTACATTCAAACCCCATTTTACGCATTACAATTAGCCCCAATTCGACTGGGGAATAGGATGGATTCTCTTCTCAATGTCCTACGGTGAGATTGTCCATAGATACTAGTGAAGCATTGAATATCCGCCTCCGCAACCGTATCCGCGAAGCCTCCGCAGTAAAATTAATATCCGCAACCACGTTTTAAACAACAAAAAGATCCGCCTCCGCAACTGCATTTTCAGATGACAGAAGCTCCGCATTCGCGAATCTGTATCAGTGAGAATAATCACGTGGTGGGATCGTGGCTAACAGTATGTGATTACCTAATTGTGATTACCTAATTGTGTTTACGGGAAAGAGCCCAAAGCTCGTATCTTCCCGTCTCCTGATCGGTTCCATTTTTAGACTTAGTGATACTTATCATACCTGTCCTTAAAACTATGGATTGAGGTAGCATTAACTACCTCCTCGCTTAGCGAATTCCAATTATCAACTACTCTTACACTGAAAAAGTATTTCCTTACATCCTGCAAACAAGTTTTCTTCCGAAGCTTCAAACTATGACCTCTAGTTCTAGAGCCAGCCATATCGAAATATCGATCCCTATCCACTCTATCATAACCATGAAGGAATTTAAAGACTGTCACCATATCCCCCCTTACTCTTCTAGCTTCGAGTGATGGCAAGTCTAATTCCCTCAGCCTCTCATCATAACCGAGATTGCGTATTTCTGGCACCAGTTTCGTGGCATGTCTTTGAACTTTTTCAAGCTTAGCTATGTGCTTTTTCAAGTGCGGATTCCAAAAGGGGGCTGCATATTCGAGTTTTGGCCTCACATAGGTTACATAAATATTTATGAACATTTCCTTGTCCATGTGCCTGAAGGCTACCCTTACGTTTGATAAGAATGCATATGCTGCCCTTACTACGCCATTTATATGTATTTCTGGAGACAAATCTGCCAGTATGTTTACTCCTAGATCTCTCTCATTTTCTGTCTCTTGAAGTTACCTCATCATAAAATTCTAATAAGTTTGTTACTGTTGATCTTCCTTCTCTGAAGCCATGTTGCCTCACTGACAAAAAGTTGAAGGATTCCAAGTGAAGAGAGATATGTTTCCTTAGTAGTTTCTCCATAAGTTTGCAAACTATGCTGGTCAAGGAAACTGGTCTATAGTTCAGAGGCGTATCCCTCCTTCCCTTTTTGAAGATAGGTATCACATTTGCTTGTTTCCAGCATCTTGGAATCTCCCCCGACTCCAGTGACTCCTTAAATATGATACTTAGTGCCACTGATATTGTGTTTGCGCATTTTTTAAGCACATGAGGGGATATGTCATCAGGACCTGTAGCTTTATGAACATCTAAATCCATCAGCGCTTTGCATACCTCTGTGGCTGTAAGGTTGATGTTCTCTAGTACCGGCCTTTGAGCTTCTATCACTGCAATCTGAGGGGGTGGGGTATTTTCTACTGTAAATACTGACTGAAACTCCTTGTTCAATTCTTTGCAGATCTCTTCGTCCGTCTCAGTGATGCTTCCATCCGCTCTCTTTAGCCTTAAAACCTGTTCTTTTACCTTCAGTTTTCCTCTGATAAAGCTGTGGAAAAGCTTGGGATTTTCTTTAGCCTTCCTGGTGATGTCCCTCTCATAATCTCTCTCTGCCTCTCTCCTTTTACTTAGGTAGTCATTTCTTGCTCTTTTGTAGGTTTGCCAGGCATTTATGTTTTTTCTCCTCCTATACCTTTTCCAGCATTTGTCTCTCCACTCCTTAGCTCTTTTACACCCATTATCGAACCATTTCTCTCTGGCATGAATTACACCTACTTTGGTGACAGGTATGCAGCAATCTACTATCTTCCCATATTTCTCACAAAAGATGTCATACATTTCTTGTACAGATTTGTTGTAAAATAAGGTTCTCCAGTCAATAACTGCAAAAAGCTCATTCATTTTGATGTAATCTCCTTTCGGATAGTTCCTCCTCATGTCCTCAGTGCCTCTACTCTCAGGAAGAATGTCTTCAATGATATACTCCATCAACAACACACAGTGGTCACTCTTTCCAATTGGTGGTTCATACTCAATATTTTCAATATCCAACACATTATCTGTGAACACCAGATCAAGTAGTGATGGCTCATCCCCACCCCTGGCTCTTGTTGGTTCCATTACATGTTGGTGTAGGAAATTCCCTTGTACGCAATCTAGGAATCTTGCCCCAAATGAGTCCTCACCACTGTGTGGGTCAAGATTTATCCAATCTATCTCTTTATGATTAAAGTCTCCCATAATCAAAATCCTACATTTTTTCTCCCGCGCCATGTTAACAACTGAGTTTATGACTTCAATAGTACCTATATGACTTTCCTCATAAATTTCAAGCCTATTTTGGTTCCTTGGTGGGTTGTATACAACAGTTATTATAATGCTCTCTGACCCAGTATTTATGCGAGCAACAAGAAATTCCCTGAACTCACTTTCTATAGCCAAGTTTATTTCTTCAACTTGAATCCTCACTTATGAGCAGTGCTATCCCTCCACCAGTCCTCTCAGATCTTTCGACCCTTAGTATTCTGAAGCCCTTAGGAAAAACTGTGACACTGTTTATGTCCTCACTCAACTTAGTCTCTGTAATTGCTACTATATCTGCCTTACTGTTGTGAATCCTATCTTTTAATTCTACTGCCTTACCAGCTAATCCATCAGCATTTGTGTATAACAATCTTAATGAGGCCCCATCCCCTGATCTTCTGTCATTATCTTCTTTATCTCCCCTTTGTCTGGAAGTATTCTGTAACGAAAATTTTTCTTCTCTTCTTCATTTCTTTCATCATTTAACCTTCTTGCCTCTTGCAACAAGTTTTTGATCTTTCCCATCTCTTCCTGTGTTCTGTATCGTCTAATGAACACTTCTTTGCATTCTTGAAGGTCTTTTAGACTTTTTTTTCTCAACAATATTTCCCTACATGTCTCCCCTCTCTCAAAGGTTACTTTTGTTGGTCTCGGCTTTCCTTCCCTCGAATATTTACCTAGTTGGTGTATGTTTACAATATCCTCAGGACCACATACTACTCCAAGCTTTCTTATCAGGTCTACAACGTTAGCTTTATTTTCTTCAAGTCTCCCCTGCCATGTTGGCTCCTGGGATTCACTTATGCCTGAGATTACCACTGTCTTCTCCTTATCAAGTGCCTGTCTGATGAGTGGGTTTGCCCTTTCCATCACAACGTCTTTCATTTTTTCGATTACTGTCTCTTTATAGTCAACTGTTTGTATGTTTTCCAGTGCCACCACCTTTACAGCCTCTTTTACTGCCACATTCCCCTTTAGTGCATCAGCAAAGGACGTTTTCATGGCATCATTTTCCATATTCAGCTCCTGGAACTCTTTTCTGAACTGTTCAATGTTTTCCTTAATCTGAACATTCCAAGCAGCAATCTCGTCTCTCTCAGAAGAGAGCAGTGAACTAACATCTAATTCCTTTAGGTTGTCATTTAGCTGTTTGTTTTTATCTTCTTGTTTAGAAATTCTAGATTCTAGTTGACTCTTTTCCCCTTCCAGCTTCTTTATTCTTTTTTCTAGTTCCTTTCTCTCCTGCCCTTGTGCTTTATTTGCTTCCTCCAAAGATCTTATTTGTTCTCTGAGTGTTTCATTCTCTTTCATTTCTCCATCCATATTCCGAATTTTATCATCAAGGCTTGTAACCATTTCCTCTAACTTCTTGATTCTCTGTTTAAGTCCTCTGATGACTACCCCTTCTCCCGACCCATGGGTGGGAGAGGTTTAGGACAGAGATGGCTTCATTTTTATGTTCTCCCTCTCACAGAATATAGAAAGAAGACGAGAAAGAGGAAAAAAAAAAGAAAAGAGAAACACTTCTAATTTACCTTCACACAGAATTTTTATATCTCCATATAAGTGCTATTTAGTGACTCAGTTTGTCTCCTTTCTGGTAACACACATCTTAACTTAAAAACTTGACCATGGTAATTTAAGTATAAAAAGAAAAAGAAAAACAAAAGTCAAAAAGTTCTCAATTTTTTTCCTTTAATATGAACAGTCTCGTCTTACAACAAATATTAGTTTTTGTACTCACAATACTCTGCAGGATTTCAGATTTATGGAAATTATGGTAAAGTTTTCCACTAAGCACTTTAGTCACTCGAAACAGTTAAAAATTTAAGAGGAGCAATTCCGTGTGTCACTGAACGCGCGGTGTGTGTGTGTGTGTGTGAGAGAGAAAGAGAGTCGTATGGGAGTCACTAGAGAATAATATAATTCATATTCTCACTAGAGGGTGACTGAGAGTCAGTGTCAGTGAGGAAGAAAGCAAGTGTGATTAAGTGTGAAAGTTAGCAATAGAAAGTGAGAGTCAATAAGAATGATCCTGAGTCCTGCTGACTCCTGAGGATAACTATATAGAATGGGTTCAATGAAACTGGCTGGTAATGAGAATGCATGACGAGTTGAGTCCCTGTCCCGTATCCTGGTAACACACTTAAATGTAGTATGTTATGTATTATGTACTATGCACATACTACGTAGTATGTACTCTTACATAAATATTTAAATGTGACTGAGACTCGTCACTCAATAGTGTATAATAAATAGTATTATACATATATGATTGTAACGCGTACAAAAAAAATCTGCATCTGCAACCACGGATATGGAGGTGCAAATAATCCACAACTGGATCTGCAAAAATTGATATGTAAAACTCTGCACTTTTATCCGCAACCTCATTTTATAAAAATACATATCTGCTCCGCCTCCACAGATCTCTATAATTTAGTATCCGATACATCACTAATAGGTACATACAGTATTACACCAGAGTGGTTGACCACATACCCAGTGCTCCCGAGTGCTGGGTTGTACCATGGCCCAACCTTGCTTAGGGGGCAGTTTTTCATCTTGTATAGGGTTAACAATACCCCCGTGTTCCCGTGCATTGTTAAAGTCGACTAAATGGGGCAGAGAGGGGAACTTGGAATATACCCTCTGTATTGTCATCCTACTGAGTCTAAGAGCACAGTTGTGATGAATGTGTGGTCTCTGGCTCGGCCATCCCCCTTACAAGAGGGAATGGGGCCATTGTAATATTTTTACTTTTATGTGTCTTGATTAATCCCCATTTGGGGATGAACACAACCAAATAGAGGTGGACGGGGAATTAAGACTGGATAAACTTCCTAATACCTCACCGTAGGCTTGAAGATAGGTCTGTCACCTCCCGAATCGTGCACTCTAACACTGCAGCAGTCCCCTTGTATTCCAACAGCATCTGGCAATCCCTGAAGGCCACTCATCCAAGTACTGACCCGAGCCAAAGAGGCTTAACTTTGCTGATCGAACAAAAAGTGGGATACCCACCATGGTATGGCTGTTGGCGTTTCCAGATGGAGATACAGTACACAAAATATAATGGACAGAAAAAAGCGCAATAGTCATTGGGTAGGGATTTATTACTGCTACAGTAATCTCTCCTCTTACATATAAACAGCACATGGTAAACAAGGAAAATACTTTGAAATACTCCTTCCATCTGCCACGAAATGAGAACTCGACACTGAGGTACACACAACCTTGGGGTTCTCGGACACAGTTCCTATAGAGCATTTTTTAATGAACAAAGTATCACACTGCATAGTCACTGAACAACAATTGAACTTTTTGTATTTATATCAATACGGTACTTTCATTATGACTTGTTACAACTACTCAGTTTGAATACGGTGACCTAGAGTCTTCAAAACTAACTTTTAGAGGGTAATGTAATGGTTTTAAATGATGAATAGTTATTAGTTCCCTTTAAAAAAAAAAATAATAAAAGTAAGTAATCAAGAGGCAAAAATTAATCCCTATGGGTCAGTCAAGGTCAAGTTTATATCAAGTCCAGGTAGTTACTGGCTAGAAGTTAACCTGAACAGATCTACTTATTTTAAACCTCACCTAACCTAAAATTCACGAGGGAGAATGGATCTATCTCTGATTCCGTCATGATTTAAAAAAATACTTCATGCGCTTGGCACTGTGCCGAGTTGAATAGAGAAACAAAAGGGGACAGTAATTGGGAAAGAACTGAAATTGTAAACATCAAAACATGGTATAAATAAAACTAGCCTTAAATTAGGTAGCTACATCTATAACTTTTTAAAATAATAATAATAATAATTAATAATATCTTATATACAAGTCATTTCTGACATGGAATAATTTTTGTTATTAATCTACAGTTGCACACGACACGCACTCATGAGAGATGACTTTTAAAAATGTAATGAAACGATGTCTAACATAGACAAGAACACCTTATTAGGCCTGCATTACACATGAGCCCAACATAACTTTTTATTTTATTTTTTTTGTAAATATTTAATTTGCTAGTGGTCGAATGTATCTCTGATATCCTGAAATATTTTGATAAGATTATCCAGGCCGAGGGTGATGCCTTCGTCGGGGCCACTATAAACCTTCGTGTCTCCCATCCCTTTGTGGGTGGAGTGGGCGAAATCTATCAGACGGATATCGACTTTCGGTTTGTAGCATCTCTTACGCTGCTGGCGGCTTTTGGATTTATATGGAAGTTCCCCTTCATTTCGACTGATCTGCTCGCGGGGGGCTTTACCACCTCCACTCGTAGGCATCTCTCTGAGGTACGTCGGATGCTTAGTCCCCAGGTTTGAATGAGAAGATTCTTTCGACGTCCAACCATCCCGGGTCGCGTGTCCCTCTTCTACCCGCGACTCGGTCCACGACGTCCCTCTGGATGATTCAGGCGGTTTACCTTCTCTTTCTTTTTCGTTATCTCTGTCACGCTGGTGAGGTTTACAGTGCCCCGGATCGTATCCGTCGTATAAAATGAGTAACGATGATGTGAAGAAACGAACGGAATCGAGTTTGGAGATGATTGATCGCAAATCTTCTAATTTATTTACAATTAGTTCTGCTATATCGAGACGAAGCCTTCTTCCGTTGTGGAGGAATTGCCACAGTGTCTGCTTAAATCCCTCCTCAGAGAGTTTCTGTCCATAATACTTGTTTTTACAGATGTAACACTTCTTCTCCCTATTATATAACTGGAAGAAAAATGTTTAAAATTTAATTAATTTCATTTGGATAAAAGTTTTTCTTTCTATTATTCAATACCTTCCATGAAAACTATACAAAGAGCAGTAAATTAACCTTGAATGAAGTTGTTAAGAAGCTGTTGTTATATATAATACATGTCTAACACAGCTGGATGAAATTACTACAAAAAAAAATAATAAAATTACTGCAGCAAAAAGGAAAAATATTAAAACTTTTAAAAGATTAACAACATACTCAGGTTGTGAAACCTCAATATAAATGTAAAATATTCATTAAGTTCAATACCTGTATAATAATTCATTCCATACTTACTTGCATACCCGCAAGCCTAACACCCAACGTAATTGTCGTGGTATTCGCTGCTTTTGCCGTCTGACTTCGCCGTTTACTCTCTGGAGCGTCATCTCCGTACTGTCTCGTCCCCATTTTTAAATCCAAAACACATGGATATTGAAATTTAAATGTGAGGTTTTCCAACATTATACATTCTAAAAGAAAAAGCAACATTGCAACATTATAATCAGCAGTGTAAGCTAGACAAATAAATTTTCGTTAAGCAGACTTGGATTATGATTTTTTTAAATTTTAGTGGAATACTGCCAGTATTGCAAGCAATACTGAGCTGTGCAATTATACTTGTATACAATTATATTTTTTTTATCTTCAATCTATAATAATACTGTCTTATTAATAACAGTAATAAAAATAACATATCTAAAGTATTTCTAATGTTATGAAATATTTGAAAAAATATTACAGACACACAGACTGACATACCCACAACATTAGATGAATCGGTCTTTTGTTTGAGTTTGTGTAGCGTGGTTTGATGACATTGCTGTAGCCATGGGTTATGGGTGTCACGATGTGTGAGGGAAAGGTTTTCATCTCTCGCTGACGAAGTGGTGGTGGTGCTGTTGGCTGTACCGGTGGGGCTGGCAGGTGCTGAAGGGCTAGATGAAGTATCTTCTTCTTCCCCTTCACTCTCCAACTCCACGCTACTGGAACTGACACGTCTTAAACATCGACTACCGAACAGAAAATTTTTCTGATTATTCTTTCAGGTACGGTTTGAGCATATGGTGAGAGAGGCGAGACCATGATAGTTTTGGCCTGTGCTGAAGAGTGATGACAGGTAGGTTGGGAGAAAGATGATAAGGATGGAGGTGTTGAGCAGGAAGGGGTGAGGTAGGCCAAAGAGGAGGTTTATGGATGTGGTGAGGGAAGTCATGAGGCTGTGTGGTGTGACAGAGGAGGGTATAGGGGAAAGGGTGATATGGAGAAGATTGATTTGCCATAGCGACCCCAAGAGGGGAGAAGCTGAATGATATGATGCTGATGATTTTGACAATAACATCAAAAAAAGATGTATATATCAATATTAGCAAAAAAAAAACATACACACACGACTATCACCTGAATTCAGCAAGAGAGTGATCTACTTTCTAAATAATCATCATCAAATAAATTTAATAATTACAATACAATATATGTTACCCATGTTTAAGCGCTCCTAAATTACTTCTAAGGGTTGTCATTTGTTCATTAGGAAGGGCTGCGAGGGACAGCCCATCTCCAGCTTCCTGGAGGACGACCTGGAGGGTGCCATGAAATTCTGGAGTGTATTTTTTCATCTCCGGAGGAAGAGTGCGATAAAATTTGTACTCTCGACCAATCAGAGGCTTACATACAGTCACATCGTCAAGCACAAACATAGATGAGTGGCCGCTCACCTGGTGCACCAACGGCTCTAGCTGGAGAAAAAAAAAATCAAAATACAGATATTGAATCTTTATGTTTGCTTGCCATTTTGTGTCACTAATAATCATTATAATCCCCATTCGACTAGGTGTAGGCACTGACAAGTCGAGTCGGGAATAATGGTTCAATGCCCTTCCTAACATATAATGGTTGGTTCAAACAAGAGATTGTCACTTCCAGAGTCAGGTGTTCCAACCACCATACCATCCCAGTACACTGCTACCATTCCATCAATCTCTTTCAACATTTCCCAAATTTCCTTATCAAATACCACGACCCCGTATAAAGCCAATGAAGAAGTAGAAAAAAATACATATATAATATTCGTACAGTATATATATTCTGTAGTTGCGTTGGGATGTTCTGAGGTCAAACATATGTTTCTTTTGTATCTAAGCTATCATCTCTTCTTTTTAATGATAAATGTTTCGATTCATCTCATTGTCTTGAATGATAACTTATCAATTTGTTGCTGGTGACCAGGTGAGCTGATAAAAGGGTCTTTGGTCAAGATCAAGATCTTAATAAAATCGATGGTGATTAAATTAAGATTTGCTTGACATTATTGTGTATACTAACCAAACATTATCCTCCAATCCTTTGCAAACTTAGCTGGTATAATGATATTTTTATATGCCATTTTTGTGTGTCTATTATTCCTCATTTGAATGAGGGTGGACACAGACAGGTTTGATAAGGGGAATAAAGGCTAGATATCTCACAATGGGATCGAAAACAGATATGTCACATCCCGAGTCAAACTGGGCTATCATAACCTACGTAAGGCATAGTGAATTGTGACTTAGAAAGAAAGGGCAAACAAACAAACAAACAAACAAACTTTATTTCCATTTCATTACAATGGGTATTCGTCAGCCAGGGCAAGCCCCAACCCCCCACTGTGGTGTCCAACCACAGCAAGGTTAATACAGGTCTGAAACACTGTACAGGTATCTGAATGTTAATATCAGGTTTATATGAACAAATCTATCAGATTAATGTAATCATAATTGAACAAATACATTGCACTAATCTTACACAAATAAAATATTTATGACAACATGATTATTTTGACATAGATAAATATAAACAAAGCTACCGGAGTACAGTACTGCATATGAAAGCTTAACATTAGTTATACATAGTGATATTCGGTTAGCCAAAGACAGCGACCCAGCATAAGGACGGGCTAATAAAGCGAACAAAAAAAGATAAACTGATTGAGAGAGAGCAGCTTGATATAATAAATAAACAATCAAATAACTGGGTCTCCCTTCCTGCTTCTGTCTTCCCTAACTCTTATGACTATTCTTCTTTAGAACATAAATAAACAATCAGTACCTGTATGAGGTCATCTCTGTCGGCGTCATGGTTCATGGTCCCCAGGGTCATCTATGTAGGCTCTTGGCTTCTTCACACAACTGCAAGCAATAGACTACATAAAAGTTATCTCCATTTGACACCAAAGTTATCCAATTTGAAAATATAAAATACATATAAAACTTTGATCAATACTGCATACCCATTGATATTACCATTTAATTAAGCTATAAGTAATATTCATCCCCATTATGGGAAAGAACATAGATTGGAGTTAGGTAATTAATGATGGATGCACATTCTAACACCCAACGGTGGGCTCGATCACAAGTTTATCACCTAAGCAGAGTATTCTAACCACTTTGCCACTGCGGTCCCCTACTTCTATCACCTTCCCCGGTATGGGTCTGTCACTTTCCGAGTTAAGCGCTCTAAGCACTGCGCTATCGTGGTCCCTAGTCGGTAAATAATGTTACACTACAAATATCTTTCATAAATTCTTCCATGCAGTAAACAGTAATCAATATAGTTAATAATATCTTGAACTTTGAATAAGAAGTGAACTTACTATAAGAGGTAAAATACATGCGATTAAACCTTATCTGCGGTAGGGCAGTGGTTAGAGCGCTCGAGTTGGGAAGCGACATATATAAGTTTGAGCTCAATGTGGTGGTGTATTAGGGAGGGAATCGAGATTTAAGTCTCCAGCTCTGGGAGTTAGTAGTAACATAAAGCAGCAAAAAACAATATCAAAGCTTATGATCACATCTGTTTTGATTATAAATGTTGGAGTTTATCCGAGAAACTTAACAACTTTAAACACTTCTGTGCTATTTCAATCATTATCTCCTTAAAAAAATTCAAATAGAGACATTTAAAGTTTTGTGAACTGAGCACTTCAACTAAGCACTCGATTATTCACAGTACACACAGATACAACCTGTCTGCATCGACACCTTTTCGAATAGAGATAAATATGGACACAAAACAGCAAAAAATATAAGCATTTATAATATGAAACTGATTAATATTATTAATTACATAACTCAGTATTCAAAATAAACACTCAGTTGAGCATTACGAATTTGTAGAGGCAAATCCTACTTCGATTTGCTACTATACAGGAGTCCCATTAAATTATAAATCTATTCAAAAGCAAGTCTGAAAGAAACTTTATAAACATAATAGCCACCATTTCAAGTTAGGAGTTTTGTGGTGCCAAGTAGGAAATCATGGACTATATTACTATTTAAAAAGGGGATCTGATATTGGTTAAACCACCTAGACTTCTATAGTTTGCCTAGGGTCTCAAAGGGATAGAGAGGCATTATCTATTCCTGATGGGTGCTTAAGGGCATCAAAGAATGCCTAACACCTATTATAGCCTTTTGGGAACACACTAATCTAATTCTAATGAACTGTCACAATGGATATGAACCTAAGTTACGTTTTCTTGCTGAGGACAATAAATCTTTAATTACATACCCCAAGAGAGGTGATGATCCAATAAGAAAAATATCTAACAATATAAAAAAAATCCATTAGCAATTCGCCTCTTAAATGGGGGTGCTGTAACTTAACAATACATAATGGTAAAATGTAGTTAATGATTAAATTTTTACGATAACACCCCCGTCTCCTCATTGGAAGTGAAGAAAGAGCGAGAGCTTTATGCGTTTTGAAGGGAAGTTAAGAGCTTGGAAGTGAAATTGATGGTTTTCCTTTGGTTTTAGGCGCGTTTTGAAGGAATCTGACCTTCAAAACCACTCAAAATTATTCCTTACCTAACTACACCTGACCATACCTCTCCGGACCTAAAAACAAGTAATTTACGACGATTTCGAAGGTAAGATTCGCTCAAAGCACATACAAACTAATACTACAATATGGAGACCTTCTTAAACACCATAAAACAGACAGTGTGAGACGAGTTCAAAGTTAAAACAAAACAAAAATACTGAATGAAAACTCTTCCTGTGAAAAAGGTAAATAGCTTTTCACCTCAAAATTTGTCAATATGTATGCCTCTAAAAGTGTAAAAAAAAAAAAAAAAAAAAAATTAGATTAGGCTATAGCAGTTTTAAGGGCAAACAGGGTTAGGTTAACCAGACTTCAAAATGTAACTTACGTACGCAGATAACATCCAAATTACAAACAGTTCAAGACACAAAATAAGGTTCTGAACTGCCAATTCAAACACACCAGAAAAATACAAATATATCGATAAACTCATTCATAGAATTAGACCCATATTAGTGTAGAAAAATTATTTTAAAAATGTTCTGCGCAGTCTCGCTTCAAGTTTTGACTTCTATCTAAAGTTTTCTAGAATTCTCTAGTAAATTCCCATTCTGACGAGGGTTAATTTACATTGTAATGGTCATAGACATACCAAAAACTTATAAACTCGACGTTTTTTTTCAACACTAAAACTCTCGCAGTTTTCCTGGCATTCTTTGATGAATATGGCGATCTCGAGCAGCCAATCAGCTACGGCTTAGAATCTAGTCAAATTAAAAGCTATACTGATTATGGTTTATTTTATATTTTCTTTTATATAATCATATCATACAATTATTTGAAATATATTTAATTTTATTAAATATATTATAATGTGATTGCTTATTTATATTTATATATTTCTGTTTTGTTTTCATTAATGTAATTACTATGGTTTTTCTTTTGGATGTTTACTGTTCCAGCTGATGGGGCCAAAGTGTTTCGATCATGACGTCATGAAACGTGTGTCGACAATGATGTCATAGAGGGTTTCGAGACAGCTGTTGAGAGAAATGGACACGTTTATTGTGTATAAATAAAAATAGCACTGGTGTCATATATATTATTTAAAAACATTTTCCTTAAATATATTATTCTACTACTCAATTGAAGCTTTTGGAATTATGACAGTTTATGGTTACTTTTCAAATGTTATATATTTATTCTCTTTTGAACTAATTAAAGTAAAACTTGCACTTTTTGACATTTATTTACAAACAAAATAAAAAAATAATATTTTATAGAAAACTCTGGTGCAAGTAGTATTATTCAATAATGAAAATTTACAAATCTCCTGAAAATTGTAGTTGAAATAAACGCATCCATTTACTATCTTCATTGGCTCAAGACTTCATTGGAACATGCGATATTCCCAAGGTTAGCAAGAAACAGCTGCAACTTCCTCAGTGAAAGAAAAGCCAGCGCATCGAGTGTATGGTTCAAAAATATGTTTAGAAAATAACCCTTTTTTAATACGACACTAATTATGGGTGCTTTTAAAGTGCCTGTTTTCATAGCGTCTTCTTGTGACAAACACAATTAGCAAGTAGTACTCAGTCCAGTTGCTAGATGTTTGTGGATTTTTTTTAATTTTCATTTTTAAAAATTGTATATGGCTCAAAACGTTTGACTAATAAAATAACGCGATTGTCTAAATAAGAATTATTATTCACAAGACTTAAGTAAATAAAAGATTTTTGGAAAAAAGATTCGTGGTAAATCCCCGAAGTGAAACAACACGTGCTTATTGGATGTTCTGCATTGAAAGTGATGTACTTACATTTGTGAAAATAAGAATTTCAAATAACTGTGATGATCTATTGCCCAGATGTCGACTGTGGCCCTGGACAGACAGCAAAGGTGGAGGAGTAGACTTCAAGATTTCGGTCACCATCTCCAACCTCCAGCACCATTACTTCAACCCTTAAAATCTCCTCCCTCCCTCCCTTCCATTGATATCCATCCTCAAGCACCCTCGTGCTTCACACCAAACGTTTCTCCTCCGGGGAATTCCACGGCTCGCAAAATCTACTCCTTTCCGCGTGTACCTCCGCCCGTGTTTATCCACTCTCGTTCTTTTGTGCCCCTGTCAGAGGCAACACAGTCGTTTGATCGAGAGATCTTGAGATTGGACCCAGTGATATCACAGCAGATTTCTAATCTGCAAAGGAACTCGGCACAATACAACCCCTGCCACAGCTTTCTTGCAAACAGATCTCCAGAAATTATATCAGCAGATCATCCTTTAGACGTTTTTAAGCAGACGGTCAGATCCATAACGAAGCGATCAGACAGTCAAGACCTGACAAATTCTTGTAAGTCGAAAGTTAATATCTCTCATACAAGCAGCTGTGGCACTGCTTGTACAATGCATGCTCAAGTTTCCTCCGGTAACCTAACTGTTAATGTGACTGGAAGTTCATCTACATGTCATAATAAAAAAGGTCCTGCTGAAGATTCGTTATTTAAGTCAGAGCGCGAATCTGTATGGCAGGAGCTGGGATCTGAGAGTTTTAATGGGGCAGTAACACTCGTTACAAAGTTCCCCGAAATCAAACCTTATTCACCTCCCACGTCTGTCTATTCATATTCCTACTTACCATTTCCTCTCATTAAAACAACTAACAGTTCTTCGGTGCCAAAGAGTCTGGAATCCTACTCTTGTAAAGTCAGTGCCACTACAGCTATAGCTCTCGCAGCTAATCGTCAACAATCCAATAATAATTATGTTAGTTTCTACACCAGCTCCATTACATCCGGTTTGAGAAATGCCTGCTCGAAATCAGATTCGAATTTGTGTCCGCTACGATCGTCCACGAAGAGTGATCCAGTGGATATACCAAAAGAGAGCCAAACGCTCACAGTCCATTGCTACTCTCCCAGGGAAGGATCTCTTGCAGTCAAATCAAGAGAGGAAAGCTTAACGACTGAAGAAGACAGCTCAAGTCTGGACAGTGGACAAGAAAGCTCAGAATCTTTCAGCCGAGATCCGAGTTTAAAAAGTCGAAAGAAAAAACATGTGGTCCATAAGCAGCAGGACCTTTTGTTGTCGCAAGAGACGACGTTTTCTCCTGCAGGAGAAATATTGAAAATGGACGTGGAGAATCAGGACGTCAGATTAGGTGTGCCTTACAAGAAATCGAACAGTAAAGGAAGCATTGGTGGAAATAATCATGGAACAGCTTTTTGCATTCGTCGGCGTTTGATCGATGATGAAGGTTACATTAGGAGAGCTGCCTGTCTGTGTGTCAATAAAGAAGAAACTCAGGTAGGTCTTTTCATTCTGTTAATAGCCGCATTTCTCTGTAGCCTTTAGGTGGATTTTTACCATACAAGAATAAAAGAAAAATATCTGATGCAATAGTTTTAATTCTAAAAATGTTTTAGATTAATTATTTCTTGGATTATTATTATTATTATATTAGTGTAACACAAACTTATCTTTCATTTAACAGAAGGTAAGCGCAACATATAATAATGTTCTACAACAAATTGGAACTTAAACCGGGAACTGTTTATAAGTTTTACAACAATCACCAGAAAATCTTAGGCTAACTTCCCAGTCGAGAAGGCAGGAAGCGAATAATGTATATATGATGATAAACGTGGCCTTGGAAGGGAGGACCAATGAAATATTCGCTTTCGTTATGGCATCGCCTACTGTATGTGAATTATCATCTTCAGTAGACCACTTATTTATAGGCCATATACCTTTATTTAAATTGTTAATGGATGGTTACGCGTGAATATGAAAAACAGACTCATTTAATTAAATATTGAATTCGTAATCTATCCTAGATTTAATGCTAACCTAACCGGGTTAAATTGTATATTACAGTTTGCTTCTATTTATTAAATCCTTCAATTAGATAATTTTTAATTTCTACCAATATTTTACAGAAAAACAAAGTACAATTATGGTGATGTTTTGGTGTAGAAATATCCCTCCCCTTCCCCCACACCTAGCACAGTCGAAATGCACGTGTCATGTAGTATTCTAGTTACTATGAGCCTAAGGCAAGGGGAAAGCAAATGGAATTAGTGTTAAAGAGGTGTGCTAGGACGAGGTTGGTTCCGTATGTTGGATGAAATGACATCATTTCCCTATATATTTATTTATTCACTACTACTACTATTATTATCATCATTACTTGTAGTGGTAGTACTGAAAGTACTGTACATATGCAATGCAATAATACTACAGTGGTGGTACAGTGGAGTTCTAGTCTAGTTTCCAGGTTCAATTCCCGTCAAAGAAAGCATATATGAAGGCATTATTAATATTAGTATTATTATAAGCCTAACAGCAATCCCAGCTGAGAAGAGTCAGACTATAATAACAAAGGTTCTGTATGCAGAGACACTTAGGAATAAAATTAGCCGGGTATTCTTGCAGACCACACAAGATGCTATCTTCTTCTTTAGTTGTGTAAAGCTGAGCCCGTGTTTAAAAGTCCCATTTGTTACCGAAGGTATAAAGTGGTGAACATTTTATTTATTAGTAAAAGGTGTAAATGTTTCTGGTTCCCAGGGTCACTCCTTTCATTTAACAGCCAGGGACTGTTCCTTAAATTATATCCCATATATGATTCTCAGTTCTTCTTTATTATTATTATTATTATTATTATTATTATTATTATTATTGGATCTGATTCCGAAATAGACTGTAAAACTTGAGATTTACCCGTGATTCGAACTCGTGTAACTTATTTAAACTGATTTTACAATTTAAAAAAATAACTCCATTGCAGTGGAAGGTTTTTCGTTTGTCCATTTATGCTTACTGTACGTTTTTTTAAGAGTATTATGAATCTGTAATTTCATAGAGATTTCCTTTCCATGTAACAGGCCAGGTTTCTCTTCCACAATGTCCTTCGATATGCTCTGCCCCTCGGCGAGGCTACAAGGAGCTGCGTATTAACTGTGGCAGGTTATTCAGTAGCACATGACTCTAGCCACTAAAGCAAATGACCATAATCTATTTTGCTTGTTCGGATCACGTATGTCTTCCGGGATTAAATAGGTTATTTGGATATAACTGTTAATTATATAGGGAAGGTCTTCTTCTCCTTCTTCTTAAGTTGTACTCGGGGGAAACACTGATATTCTCAATACATACATGACTAGCAGCGTACATTCAAGCTGAATTTGAACATACTTGGTACAGTTATTTCATAATTTATGTTACTTTTCGTTGAATTTCGTTAAATTTGTTTCAAAACTTCGAATTTGTTTTTTAATGTTTTGATCTCAACGTCATGGGAAAAAAAAGACATTAAATAATTTATATATATTCCTCTTACACTGTTGATATATTTTCGCATAGTCTATTAATGTTCTTTATGCTGTTTCGGCCACCGTTTATTGGATATTTATCTGTAAAACCCAGTCAAACATCGTTAAATTGTAAACAAAAAAAGATGTTAAAATCGTACTTAGTTATTTACGTTAAGAAATGAGCGACTTTAGCTGGTGATAATTTACGCGTTTGTGTCGTGATCTGACCCAAATGTATGAAAATATTCATTTGCTGAATGTCGTATATAAATTCCTCTGAATGTCATAAGACCTGTATTTTTGTTATATAAGAAAGAATAAGACCTCATGAAGATTTAGAACCTGAATTTTATCAGCGGTTAGGTAAGGTTAGAATTTGAGCTTGGCTTTTACCAACAGAGACCAACCGAAGATTATAGACCTCAACTTTTATCTCAACTGAAAAATTAGGACCTACGAAATTTTAGGTCCCAATTCTTTATGAGCTACAAAGAATGTTAAATTGGGATAAGTTGAATTGGAATGAATTGTAACACATAAAACGTCAAATAAACAAACAAGTTAAATAGACCATTTCCGAGATCTCTTCAATATGCTAATATCAAATAGCGGAGGATCCAGTAGGAGACCTTGAGATATGCCTCTGTTAATTGAATCCAGTTAAGACAACCACTGATTTATTTTTTATTACTTGTCAATTGTGTAGTTAGCTAAAAAAAAAATAAGGTTTTTACGATGTTAAGATGTTTTCTGTTATCTCTTTTACGACTTCCTTTATACCAGGAAAAAGATTACATGTGAAATTTAAATGGCTGCTGCTATATTTTGTTCCCATAAACACTAAGTGGTTTTACTAGAGTGAGAAAACTTTATAACTTGTCCATATAAAGCCATTAGGTACTACTTTGGCTTGTTATTTTAAGGAAAAAAATCTACACCATAGATATTCTAGCGATAAACAGCACGTACATCTGCTAAATATAGGTTAGGTTAGGTTAGATTATAGATCACAATATAAAGTTTAGAGATCGCATACCAAAGTAGATTCATGACACGTAGATAATAAGCCAAAGTAGCACCCGCCATTATTATGCATTTTTTTCTAATTTCGAGTGACTGCCCCACCTCATCACTGTAGGGGGTAGAGTCTTGTCATATTATAAATATTGCTAGTTCATGCGATAACGTGGTAACTTGGGCTGAACGCACTGGACTCGCTATCATATATATATATATATATATATATATATATATATATATATATATATATATATATATATATATATATATAT
>JAXCGZ010000375.1:0-15000 GCA_037179515.1 Halocaridina rubra
TCATTCATTCATATGTATGGGGGCAGGTTGGCATAAAGTGACAGTTTCTTCGGAAATCGAAGGAGTCAGCAGGCAGGATGTTGAGCATTGCAGTCCTCTCTTTGAGCTTGGTGGTTTATGTCTCTGCGGAGACTCTACCAGACTTCCTCGCTGCTGGAAAATGCGCCAATGTCCCAATCCAGGATAAATTTGATCTGCGCAGAGTGAGTTTGCGTCATATTTACATTTACTTTTATTTTGTCAATTAAGGATATGGAACTGGACCAACAATAGAGATATTCATACTAATATCTTTTATTGATTTTCCCATTTTAAAATATGAACTGCACAATTGTTTCCTTGATGAAATTTGCAATAATAATAATAATAATAATAATAATAATAATAATAATAATAATAATAATAATAATAATAATAATAATAATAATAATAATACCTTTTATGAGCTTTTAAGCAAATGCATCTAATTCTTCTCGTCTTATGATAAAACAACGTAAGAGAGACATCCAATACATTCCCTTTTTCTGTTATTTTCATCTTGATTTTCTTTCCTTTCAGTATCACGGCCGTTGGTACCAAACAGAGATCATTGACAACCCTTATCAGCCCTACACCAAATGCATCAATTCCTTTTACGATTACAACGACGATGCATTTAGCTTCAAAGTTAACACTGCAGGTTTTAGCGACAGCGACGAACACCTGAAGCTGACTGGAGACATCTATCCAACCAAGGAATTTGCCGCAGCGCATATGTTGATAGATTTCCCATCAGGTAAAGTATTTCTTATTTTCATGATATTAAGTATTCACAATTACTGGACATAATACTGGAGGTTCCTATAGCTCGGTCTTTAGCTTATAGAGCAATTATATCATGTGCATGCTATCTATGCTTGATTTTTATGTATTCTTTTTTTTGCGATTTTGTTGAAGTTCTTGCGAAGCCGAGTGAAAAGGAGATATGAATATGGCTTTAAACAACTTTTATTTTCACAGTCCTCGGGGTCCCATACCAGATTATAGAGACTGATTACGACACGTATTCTTGCGTGTACTCCTGCATCGACTGGGGCGACTACAAGACAGAATTCGGTTTTGTTTTCTCACGCACTCCTCAAAACGGGGGACCTGCCACAGACAGGTGCAAGGCCGTCTTCAAAAGGAACAATATAGATTTTTCCAAATTTGTCACTGTTCCACACACTGCCGAATGCGTCTATAGAGCATAAAGGAAAATATGAGATTAAAGAAGACTTTGTCTCTGGCTCTACTTTAGAGTATTTTTTCATAAATATATATATCTAATATGTTCTGTGCATCAGCAATGCAATTTATATGAGTGCTCTTGTCATCAACTCACATCATATTATTTCATCAAAAATAAATCTATCTAAATTGAAGCTCGTTTCCAGTAAAAATCCTCCCTATTATATATATATATATATATATATATATATATATATATATATATATATATATATATATATATATATATATATATATATATATATATATATATATACACACACACATAATATATAAAATGCGGCATTATATATATATATATATATATATATATATATATATATATATATATATATATATATATATATATATATATATATATATATATATATATATATATATATATATATATATATATATATATACACGCACACATAATATATAAAATGCGGCATTATATATATATATATATATATATATATATATATATATATATATATATATATATATATATATATATATATATATATATATATGATGCCGCAAGTAATGATGATTGAATAAAAATTTAAATTATTTTCTGGCCCCATGGTCACTCTACCATCCACTCCTCTTCTCAGAGGAACCCTTCAACGAAGGAGTTAAGTTATTGGTTCACTACCTACATATCCATATCCAGGTCTCAGTGGTGGTTCGCAAGGTATTTCTTGTCTCTATCCTGCAAGGGGTAGTTAATCATTTAACTGGCACTGTTCCCAGATTTTAAGAATGTCCCTTGAGTGCTTACTCAAGTTCACAAGGGTCATGAAATGATAGAACAGGTTGAACATAATCCCCGTAACAACTGAAGCAGGTTACTGTTAAATTTTTTCGATATTCTCTGCTTTCTGTACAGTACAGTAAGTTACATGAATAGTTTGCCATTGTGTAACTTATACTATTTAGAATAGTGCAAGAATAGTGCATTGCCTTTTATTTTACTTGACGCTCATCTATTCACTTATATCTTTATTCATTTATTTATCTACTCTCTTATTTATTTATATTTATCTATTCATCTATCTATTTATTATTTTTCTAATTTGTTTCATTCTTCTCCAAAAGTTATAAGAAACTCCTGCAAAAAACGTTGAGTTACACCGTCATAGAAATGGCTACACACCTGCTATTAAGAAACAAATCCGTAGCTTCTATGAACCCTCTTCAAGAATGTAATATTGCTTGCCAATATACGTACCCCGTGATGATTGCATACTCCGATCTTCAAATATGGGAATCTCAACAATTAAACTGACCAGGAGATTAACCTGCCATTTGCAGGTAGGTGCACCTCTGCACCATATGATTACCAAACACTAGACCTCCATTACACGAAAAGTGTTGTGGGACATTGTAAAAATACGACATAAAGAAAAGTATCAACGACCATTGAAAATTCTGGAAGCTCCATATATAAACAAACTGGCTCCTTCCATGAATGTGCAGGCACAGGTCTCTTTAATTCTATCTACTCCGAGAGTAAGACGGTGGGCAGAAATAGGAATACTTGATTTTTCTCCAGAGAAGAATCCTGAAGACTCAACAATAATGAAAATAAAATAATTTTGATGAATATAATAAAAAAACGGATATTAGATATATGTCAACTCAATCCTCTACAATTAATCACTCATTTGGAAATGCATAAATCCATATGAAAGGTTATGAATTCAAAATTCTCTGACCTACTAAATCAGCGCAATAGTTATGAGAAGAAATCAGCAATAAATAAAAAAAAATTACTAATAATATCACTAATGCAAAAACAGTTTTCAATTCTAACAAGATATGTTTGAAAGAAAATGAATCTGCCAAAGTACACACACACACACCATATATATATATATATATATATATATATATATATATATATATATATATATATATATATATATATATATATATATATATATATATTTATATATATATATATATATATATATATATATATATATATATAGATATATATATATATATATATATATATATATATATATATATATATATATATATATATATATATATATATATATATATGTGTGTGTGTGTGTGTGTGTGTGTGTGTGTGTGTGTGTGTGTGTGTGTGTGTGTGTGTGTGTGTGTGTGTGTGTGTGTGTGTGTGTGTGTGTGTGTGTGTGTGTGTGTGTGTGTGTGCGTGTGTGGTTCTTGGACAACTACCCCTAGACAATTGCTCCCTGGACAACTACCCTGGCTATTCTGAATGGTCGGACAAATGGCAAATGGAATTTAATGTTGAAAAATGTAAAGTAGTTAAAATGGGTACTATAAAAGACAATACTAGTTATAAGCTAAATAACCATGAAATCATGAGTTCTCAGTGTGAAAGGGATTTGGGAGTTCTTGTGAGTAGTAGTCTTAAGCCAAGAGAGCAATGCACAGCAGTCAGAAATAAAGCAAACAGAATTTTAGGATTTATCTCAAGAAGCGTCAGCAATAGGACGGAAAAAGTTATTTTGCAGCTCTATCTTGCATTAGTTAGGCCCCATTTAGATTATGCTGTGCAATTCTGGTCACCCTATTATAGAATGGAAATTGAATCCTTGGAGAGAGTGCAACGAAGAATGACCAAGATGATACACAATATCAGAAATCTACCATATGAGGACAGATTAAAAAAACTTAATCTACATTCTCTAGAGAGGCGAAGAGTTAGGGGGGATATGATTGAAGTGTATAAATGGTTTAAAGGGATTAACAAGGGAGATATTAATAAAGTTTTAAAAATTCATGATCAAACCAGAACTCGTAATAATGGATTTAAGCTTGATAAATTTAGGTTCAGAAGGGAAATTGGTAAAAATTGGTTTGGTAATAGAGTAGCTGATGCCAAGCTTCCTAGTAGGATAGTAAATGCCAATACCTTAGACACCTTCAAATGTAGATTAGATAGACATATGACAAAGGTAGGGTGGGTATGAATAGGTTAGTGCTTATTAGAAAAATCATAAAAAGAAAAACAGAATAAATAAGAAGAGTAGAATAGAATAGGTTAGACATGCTGAAAATACAATTAAAAAATGGAGCTGCCTCGTGTGTGCCAGTAGGCATGTTGCAGTGTCCTCTATTCTTATGTTCTTATGTTCTTATTAGCATTCATTCCAATTTATAGTGGTGAAATTAAAATCACCCACAATGCTAACTCTAACCTAACCTAGCCTAACCTAAATCTTATCATTAGACAATTCTTCTTCTTGAAGAATGACTTGGGTAATTATCCGCACGTAATTATTCAGGGCGATTCATATACCATATATATATATATATATATATATATATATATATATATATATATATATATATATATATATATATATATATATATATATATATATATATATATATATAAATGAATGTATGTATGTATTTATTTTTGTATAGAGAATGACAATGAAACAGTTCACATTAGTATATATTTTATTGCAAAGTAAACTTATTTAGCATATCAAATTACATGAGGCCCTTTAAACTGACACAGTCATTAAGACCTGTAATCACATTTAGAAGACTGGGGAATCGTCATGAACTTGCCAACATCCACTCCATTTCTCTTGAATACTTCAGCGCATTTCTTGGTGGCAATTCCAGAGTTCTGGGGCGAGCGCGAAAAGACGAAACCAAACTCGGTCTTATAGGAACTCCAGTCAAGGCATGAATAGACGCAAGAATAACTTTCGTAGTCAGTTTCTATAACTTTGAAGGGACTTCCAATAACTGTTGTCATCAAAATATGAAATACAATAAGTTTCGTAGACAGAATTGGACATTTTATTATATTATACAACTTCCACTCTCCATTATTTTGTATATGTCAGATTTTTTTTCCCCAAAGATGGAAGACGAGCATATTTAGTCGTATCAATGGCCGTTGCAGCTTCTCTCTCTCTCTCTCTCTCTCTCTCTCTCTCTCTCTCTCTCTCTCTCTCTCTCTCTCTCTCTCTCTCTCTCTCTCTCTCTCTCTCTCTCTCTCTCTCTCTCTCAAATATGAATAAGTAAATAAATTATCATAAACTTGAATATTCAAAGTAAAATAAACCCACGCCTTACCGTCTGGAAAATCGACCTGCATATGAGCTTTCTGGAATGCGTCCGTAGAGTAGATTTTTCCCTGCATCTCTTGGTGTTCGTCGTTAGAATCGACTCCATCAGTTGTTACATCAAATCCATCGCCAGAAATATCGTACACGGAATTGATGCATTTGACGTATGGCATGTAAGGATTGTCGATAACCTCCGTATGGTACCAACGACCACCGTACTTGTAAATAATAATAATAATAATAATAATAATAATAATAATAATAATAATAATAATAATAATAATAATAAGAATATCCATTATTATATTTTGTCATCAGTATTATGATTATTATAATTATAATTGTAATTATAATAATAATTATTATTAATTATATCATTATTATTATTATTATTATTATTATTATTATTATTATTATTATTATTATTATCATCGTAATTATTATTATTATTAGTTAAATCTATTAATTATAAAAATATTGTAAGCTTATTAAATAGGGGATTGAAAATAATTATGATATCTATTATAAAAACTGTGCTATTGTACAGCTACAGGGGAGCATCCAATCCCATAAAAATAATACCTATTTTAAGTTAAGAAATATCCCGAAGTATAAATTATTCATGTAAAATGGCTACCAGTATGCTCTGTAACTAGACGCTTCTTTAGATATTAGTAAAAATTCTTTTATATAAATGCAATATATCAAATGGAGGAATACTAGGCACATATTTCTACGTAATGCGCTCTCGAGAGCCAGAGTAATTGGGTACGGCAAACCTTCCCTCTCAAAACAACAGACATTATCATCTCGAAATAAAATAAAAAATTCTCTTTGCGATATAATGCAGTGTTGCCTAACATACGTAATGAGAATTAGTTGTGATATTTACGATATCTCATACTCGAAGAACCAAATGTTCATTTCGATCTTTATAAAGGTTAAAAAAAGGAATCTGTAGAAAAAAATGTAGAAGTAAAAATAATGACCAATTAGTATTTAGCTGACTAAAATGGAGGATGTATAATCCAACAATTATTAAAAAAAATATCCTCCTTACTCTGCTCAGATCAAAGTCCTTTTGAACTGCAACATCAGCACATTTTCCAGGCTTAAGGAATTCAGGCAAATCTTCGCCCGCCCAAGCAGAAGCCAAGAGACTCAGAGAGATTAAAATAGCGCACAACATCTTGCTTCAGTAGAGGATGTTTGAATGTACATGTCCCAAATCTACTCTCGCTTAAATAGCCCAACTACTGCATAAAAAAAAAGTTACCCATACAACCAACATAAAGGACAGCAAGAATAAAAAGGGTATAATCACATAAGGAAGGAGTGTCTGTTTTTATCCCAATAGCTATGATAAATGATTCCAACGTCCTTGCATTAAAGACTTAGTGTGCATATTTGATTATGTATTTTGTTTTCTATTGGTACAAGGTCACAAGGTGTTACCAGGAAGTGATAATGACCAATTGCAGTTGTCTAAGAAAAATGCAATACAACTGTACATAGAAAATATAGCAACGTGTGACTCATTATTGAAAGTCACGTGTTTCCCTTAACGTAGTAAAATTCATTTATAATTGCAAAGCATATAACATGGGTACAGTTTCGTGCATCCAAAACAAAATCAGCTCCATATCCGAGGCGATACGAAACGGAAAGTCGGGAGACAAGGAAATAAAAAAATGGCCCCTACTTTTTTCACTCTCGTCTCAAGGTTGAATGGAATCCTTTTGAGGGGTTTATAAGGATCTGTAATGAAGGTAAGTGTATCAGTTAGCTCTCTGAGTTATTCGAAATGAACACCATCTTGTCTATAGCATTTCTGGCACTCGCTGCCTTGGTAGATGGGGATAAGATCCCAGAGTATGTAGTCAAGGGAAGCTGTCCAAATGTCGATGAAACTTCTCTGTGGCGAGAACAAAAGCCAAAACACTCTTTGGTAAAATTTTATTTCAGTTACTGTATCTTGACTAACGCCTAGCCGAATAGAAATTTAATGGAATTCAGAATTTACTAAGGCTAAGTCGAAATGATATGGTTGAAAATATATATTAACTCTTTGTCCATTTCTAGTTTGGAGGTGTGTGGTACCAACATTCCCTAACGCCTAATCCATTCCAACCTCTTGAAGAATGCGTTAGTATGCAATTTGATTTCGGTAAGTAGCCATTCATTTTCTTTGAGAATTTACTTAGTAAAAGAAAATATATCTGATATGTGTCATTCAGAGTTAATAAATTGTTAGTCATAATTATGTAAGTTAAGACTAATGAATGTTTTGATTCAGTCTTACTCTATATCTGTAGATGGTGAAGGATTCGCCTGGAAAGGATTTGGCTACAAGGCAGGAGGGGAGGCTAAGGACACCGAAGGAGAGCTATATCCAATGCCTCTTGGAGATCCCCATCTCATGATATCGGCAGAAAAATGTAAGTACAACTAGCCTAAACGGTGTGTTTTGGCAATGAATAATCATTTTCTGCATGTTATTTTGAGTAATATGCAAAATATTAAGACACACACACACACACACACACACACACACACACACACACACACACACACACACACACACACACACACACACACACACACACACACACACACACACACATATATATATATATATATATATATATATATATATATATATATATATATATATATATATATATTTATATTGGTATTTACTTCTTAAAAAGTTAGTATACTACCCAAAACAGATCGCATAATTGAGCATATATAAGAATTACACATCTATGTACTTATTAAAGTGTTACAGATATGAGGTTCTTTCGAAATTCAACAGAAACTATATCTCTATTCGACTTATAATTAAATCTTATTTTCATGACGATAGTTGAATCTTGAGCATATCTAACAGGTTAACCAATATTGTTTTCTGTTCTCCAGTGTTCCCAGCTCCTTTAGTCATCTTGGACACTGATTATGACAACTACGCCTGCCTTTACTCATGCATGGATTTCTCCTCTGACTACTACACCGACTTCGCCTTCGTCTACTCCAGGAGGCCAACTTTAAACGACTCTTATTTGAAGAAATGCCAGTCGGCTTTCAATAAAATTGGCCTTCAAAACTCACGCCTTCACAAGACCCTCCAAGGATCAAAATGTTCTTATTGAAATATTTGTAACAATAGGTTTTTGTAACTCCGACGTCTGGTTCTAAGGTTTAAAGATGCTATACTTTCTGTGTAAATAAATCTTAATGACTATCATATATGAAGTAGCCTTTATTCTGTACCAAAGAGAACCCTATTATAGTATTAGTAATATTTTATATGCACTCTGCTATAAATAAATTTGTAATGCTAATATGCTATGCGGTTATAATCGAACTCACAAAATGAAAACAGCATCCTTATTGGTATCATAAAGATTCAAATATAAAGATCCACGATTTTGAGAAGTAGAGATAATGGATGAATATCGAAATACTGCAAATAATTTTTACAGCATTATGACCAACAAGAAAACATTATCTGTGATGACTAATATTAGATAGGAAACACTTACTATTTTGGGGATCACTAACATACTTTTTTGTACTTAGAAAATATAACAAATTTAACTCAAGAGTGCAGTCATATAATTTGAAAATAAAAATTAACGCAAGGAGTAGTACTCACTCGGAGCATAGAAGCAAATGTAGCAAAATCAGTGAAGAATCAAAAGAAACAATATGATAATAATACGAGAAGAAGAAGAAGAAGAAGAAGAAGAAGAAGAAGAAGAAGACGAAGAAGAAGAAGACGAAGAAGAAGAAGAAGAAGAAGAAGAAGAAGAAGAAGAAGAAGAAGAAGAAGAAGAAGAAGAAGACGTGAAAAGGCACTACTCTTACCCAAGGTCGCTGTTCGTAAGCAACTTTTTAAAGATTTTTATTTGATCATCTCACCAACGTTGTGTACGTCAGAATTCTCACATAAGCTGGAAAGAAGAACGCCCTCCATTTTCTATACTTATCATAGCTAGAAGGAATCTGGGGAAACTGTTAATGTTGTGACAAAATGGCCGGAGTTAGGATGGAGACGTTTTGTTCATCAATGCCAATAGTTTCCATCTACTCTTAAAACCTGGCTTTGGAGGTTTCCTGATGTTGCGTTGCTGTTGAGATGTACTAAGGACGAAAACTGGCAAGTTCGCCCTTTCTAAACATCAAAATGACTCTCAACTGAACTTCATTGCATTCTTATGTTAATTCAACGCGATTAGAGAATTTAGTAACAAGTAAGATTTTGAGAACCAAAGGATAGAAAAAAAAACAAACAAAGCGGAAGTGGCCTCTCAGAGCCAAAGGCTTTACGTAATTAAAAGAGAGAAAAGAGAAGAAAGTATTTTGCAACCATCACAATTTAAATCCTTTTGTATATAAAGCATCAATTTTTTTTAATCATATCAACTCTCTTCTTCTGCGTATTTTTTTTTTTTGTAACCCTCTAATGTCACTGCTTTACTTCGTTATAATTGGCATTGTATGAAAGTAGATTTCCGATGAGTAAATTCAGTTGGAGGTTTAGTAACAGGCAAATGTGACAAGGCAAAGTCAGTTCCGGTTCCGGTTGTTCCGGTTTTACGTCACGGACTTCCTTTTCAACCAAGGGCTAGGACGGCTGCCTTCTTGCTAAGGACTTGTTTTGGCAGATGTAATTCTGTACCCTGAGTGCATGCCCTTGCTAACCTCAGACCGTGACGGGGCGCGAACCCTCGACCTGACGCCTCAGAGTCGCGGACGCTAACAAGGCAGTCAGTGATGGACATATAATTCCACGAAGAAAATAATTATTTGATGATAAGTGAGGTCCATAATGGTAGTTATTATTAAATTATTATTGTTTAAAAGTAATTGGGATTTATAAAGTATTATTATGATGTTCAGTATGATTTAAAATTGCACATTGCAATACAGAGGAAGAGGAAGGAGAAGAAAAAGAAGAAGAAAAAGAAGACGAAGAAGAGAAAGAAGAAAAAGATGAATAATAATAAGAAGAAGAATAAGAAGACTGTTAAATTTGTCACTCTAATAATAATAATAATAATAATAATAATGATGATGATGATGATGATAATGATGATGATGATAATAATAATAATAATAATAATAATAATAATAATAATAATAATAATAATAATAATAATAATAATAATAATAATAAGAAGAAGAAGAAGAAAAAGAAGAATCGGGCCAAATATGTTTTATATAAGCATTCTTTAATAAGAATTATGCCACATCCAGTAACTCCTTTTCTCTTTGTTACTGTGAGAGTAATAAATAATGAGGTTCATATTTTTTTGTTTTATGAGTGTGACACCGGGACGGGCAAAGAAAAATTTCTATCATCGGGTTCGGACACCTAAAAAAATATAAAAAGTAAAAGAAAAAGTTGGGAGAGTTGTGACTTGTCATATGTTAAAGAGTATATTGGTCTTTATATATATATATATATATATATATATATATATATATATATATATATATATATATATATATATATATATATATATATGAATAATTTTTACCCCGACCGGGACTTGAACCTGAGACTTATAATTACTAAGCCAAGGCGCTACCAACTACACCACAGAAGGCTAAAAGGAAACAGACCTTACAGCTTATATCTGCTAAATTAGGAATGAACGCATTCTATCTGAATGTCACTCTGTTCATATTACAGTTTCCCCAACCTCACTCGTGGTTTCGTTTTCGTATTTAATTCAGCTCCCAATCTCATTCGGGACCAACAATAGTGGCATTCAGATAGTATCCGATTATTCCTAATAGAGCAGATATAAGCTATAAGGTCTGTTTCTTTTTAACCTTCTGTGGTGTAGTTGGTAGCACCTTGGCTTAGTAATTACGTTCTAGGTTCAAATCCCAGTCGGGGTAAAAATTATTCATGTTTTCACATATGGTAATGTGCTTATTTGGTTTTATATATATATATATATATATATATATATATATATATATATATATATATATATATATATATATATATATATCGTAAACATTTTCAATTTTTAGTCCTTAAAACTACGTCTGTGGATTGCATTTACTGTTTTTTCGCTTTGAGAATTCCAGTCATGAACTATTCTTACACTAGAATAGTACATCCCTACATTTCTTATGTAGCTTCAAACTCTGACGTCTAGTTCTAGAGCCATCCATATCAAAATATTGCTCCCTGTCCACGCTATCAAAACCACGAAGGAATTTGAAAAAACGTCATCATATCCTCCCTCTTCCTTCCAGATTCATGTGAAGGTAAGTTTAATTCCCTCAGCCTTACCTCATTAATGAGATCGTATCTGTGTCATCAGATATGTAGCATGTCTCAGAACTTTTTCCATTTTATTTATGTGCGGTTTTAAGTGAGGATTCTAAAACTGTGCTGCATATTCAAGCTCTGGCCTCATAAGTCACAAATATTTCTGAACATTTCCTTATCCATGTGCCTGAAGACCACCTTTGCTTCTGCTAATAAAGCATATGCAGCCTGTACTATACCATTTATATGCATATCCCCGAGACAAATCTGTCAATACGTTGGCACTTTATCGTTTTGTCTCTTGAAGTACCCCACCTGTTACTAAATACCCAATCATGGGCCTCTTCCCACTTTTTCTTATTTTCAACATCGTACATTTATGAAATACTTAATTTCATTAACCACTTTTCTGACCTATCATGCAGCAGAATATTTAGGTCTCCCTGAAGTTCTCTATGTTAGTAAGAACATTAAATTTGTCTGCATCATTTGCAAAACAAATTTAAAAATGCTTTTAAAGACTCCGAAGTGGCCCTAAGACTGATTCCTGTGGGACCCTATTGCTAACCTTTCTCCGGTCAGATAGTGTGTCTTACTCTAACCCTCAGTTTCCGTTTTTCTCCGTAATTCTTCTCCACTCCAAGACATTTTCACTTATCTTGCAATTACTTGCAGCTTCTTATTGTCTCCTATGTGGGACTGTATCATATGCCTTCTCTCTGTGTGTGTATGTGTGCAAGTGTGAAGTTTTAATTGCTAAAAGGCAAATTAGGGTCTTTAATGTTCGGTATGACACTTATTTATTGGTCATCATGGAATCAATTATATCTACTTCAGTATTTATAAGAGAGAGAGAGAGAGAGAGAGAGAGAGAGAGAGAGAGAGAGAGAGAGAGAGAGAGAGAGAGAGAGAGAGAGAGAGAGAGAGAGAGAGAGAGAGACTTATGAGAAGCATTTTAGCTGGTGTCTCACGTGTTAGTACATGTGAGAGGTTGCATCGATGGGCGTGGTCTCGAAGTGAGAGTTGTCTTGCATTTTAATTTATCTTTTGTTTAAAGCAAGATCTAGACTGTATTGATGCAGAACTTAGTTTTAACACTTTGAAAGTAAAAACCTGATTTTTTCAGCTTTTGGTGGTTTTTTGGTTTTGTTTATGTAAAATAAAAAAAAATAAAAAATGGGTGGAAATGCTATGAGAACTCTTGACTTCCCCGTGAAATTGTGAATGCTAGTTGCTTAGTGTTAGACACTGGCTTACTGAGGTGTTTGAAGAGGGGACTCTTTATATTCCCCGCCATACCCTTTGAAACTTGAAACAGGAATGAAAAAGAGGAATACTACTCTTCCTCTCTCTTAAGTTGATGTTCATGTGTTCCTTGTTAATATCTAATGTATATTTCCTTTTTTTTATGGCGGAGGTCAAGAAAAAAAGCTAATATATAACACAGGTGATAAAATGCTACAATGGATGGCACACCCAAGGTTGAGGTAATAACATCTTACAGTGCTATATAATTTAGTACTGGAATACCCTCTGGAAGCTGAGCAACTGAGTGAAGCGATGTTTAAATTGTTTTGATTGTAGCTTGAAAAAAAATATTACTCCAGTCTAGTAAAGCAAAAAAAAAAAAATATTTTTAGTTGAGAGCGAAAGAGACATAAAAATAATACTCCAGTATAGCAGAGCTGAAAAAGATATTCACTTTGTTTTATCTCTAATATTAAATGCCCAAAATTGAAAGATGAGTTGCGTGTTGGATGAATGAAATTAACTCCAAGTTAATTTATTGAAAAATGAACATTCTCGATATTTTTTTTTCATACTTTTTTGGCTTGTGGGGTAATTCAGTTACGAAAGGCAATTTCTTGGACTTTTTAACTTTACAAGGCACTTTATCTAGATATTTTTACCCAACTGAGATTGTTCAAACACACAAATTATTATTATCGGAATAACTAGTAATGCACAATCGGAATAAAAAATATTGATAATTCACTACGCGACAAAATGAAAGATGTGATGCCTCAGAGACTGTTATGAGTGCCACGAGAGGGCCATTTTTATGTGAGAACACCAAAATTCAATAGTACGAATATAGTTCTTCCCGTTGACACACCTCGTCTAAAGGTATAATCTGGTAATCTGCTGAGTTAACAGAGGTTGCATTGCGTTAGATTGAGCACTTGAACTCGAGACCTCCTAAGTGTGGGAACCAGACGCTGTAGAATATAGTTTCCATATATAAGGTCTTCATCTGATAATCTACAGAAAACCTGGAGAATCAAAAAGTTTTTCTCAATTAAGTATTATCTTTTTTTTTTTAAATGATTGACACCAGGACGGGCCAAAAAAATAATAAAATAAAACAGCCCTCATCGGGCCTGGGCACGAAGAAGACATAAAGAAAAACAGAGATGGAGAGTGTAATGACTTGTCAGATGTGAAGGGATAATAAGAGATGTGTAATGAATATCCAAGAATATTCAGAGTAGATGTAGGCATAGAAAAAGAACCGTAACCGAAGGAAGACTTAAGATCGAACTGTCCTGGACTGTCCTATTTAAGTTCAAAAAACCTTCAGCTATAGTATCGCAACGGGCGGCTGTTGCCATGAGCCAACCTACTACATGTAAGATTAGAGAATACTGACATATATGACCAATTGTTGATTAATAATAATAATAATAATAATAATAATAATAATAATAATAATAATAATAATAATAATAATAATAATAATAATAATAATAATAATAATAATAATAATAATAATAATAATAATAATAATCATCACCATCATCACCATCATCACCCATCCATATACCAAGCCTATTCCCCATTATTAGGGAGATGGCTCAATCAAAGAAAATACCCTGACTCTTTGGGAAAAGAATATAGATAATAATAATAATATAAAAAATAATAATTACAGCAATAATAATAATAATAATAATAATAATAATAATAATAACAATAATAATAATAATAACAATTAAAATAATAAAAAAAAATAATAATAATGATAAAACTAATACTACTACTAATAATAATAATATAGCCAATGTGAAAATGCTTTATTAACTTAACACTAAGTGAAATTCTGAAATGATTTTACTAAACATATTTCAATAATGAGGTTGGTCTTGCTTAGAAGGTGAGCGATACTGAAAAATACAAGAGCCGAATGATGCCCATCTTCTTGATCTGACACTGTGTGATTACCTAATTGTGATTACCTAATTGTGTTTACGGGAAAGAGCCCAAAGCTCGTATCTTCCCGTCTGCTGATCGGTTCCATTTTATACTTAGTCATACTTATCATACCTGTCCTTAAAACTAGGGATTGAGATAGCATTAACT
>JAXCGZ010000375.1:25000-32500 GCA_037179515.1 Halocaridina rubra
TGGCCATGTGTAAAGGATGGATGATGAAAGACTGCTGAAAAAGGTGATGAATGCGAGAGTTGATTGGAGAAATGCTAGAGGGAGGCCTAGGTTTGGATGGATGGATGGAGTAAGGAGAGTTCTGAATGATAGGAGGATGGATGTGAGGGAAGCAAGTGAGCATGCTAGTAATAGGAATGAGTGGCGAGCGATTGTGACGCAATTCTGATGGGCATCTGCTGTTACCACGGGGCTGCATCTTACAGAGGTAGCCTTGTGGTAGGGGCAGTAGGGGAGGTGGCAGTTGTGAAGCGACACAGGTTGTGGAAGAGCCGGGAGGATGGGCTGTGGCACTCCAGCAGTGCCATCTGAACGGTCGCTAGCTCCCTCGTCATTGCCCATAGAGCAAAGTAATCCCCTTATTGTTTTCTTTTTTTGATGTCGGCTACCCCCAAATTAAAGGGGGAAACAGCCAAGGTATATATATATATATATATATATATATATATATATATATATATATATATATATATATATATATATATATATTAATTCATGTTATGATTAGTAGGTTGGCCATGGCACCAGCCGCCCGTTGAAAGACTACGACTGAAGGTATTAGGATGCAACTAGGACTGGTCCAGTCAGTTCCAGGTTGAGTCTTCCTTCAGGACGGTTCTTTCCTCATGCCTACATCTACACTGAATATTCTGGCGTATTCATTACACATCTCTTACTATTCCATTACATTTGACAAGTCACAACATTCTGCACATCTGTCTCTTTTACTTTCCTTTTCCTCACATTTTGTTATTATTTATGGAAGGTTCACAACTAATGGCCCCCAGTACCCGGCATAGTGGGGTGCAAAGAATCTCCGGGAATCGTGTTGACTCCACCATTGGCTTGAGGGCAGACACGCCTGGTGGCAGTAATGGTTCTGCTCTTAACCTTGCACCTCCCAGTAGATCTGCTTCTTTCACTCTTCACTAATCAAACATTCGTGGGCTGAACTCTAATCTTTCGTCTGTGGAACAACACTTGGGCACTTTCCTCCCCAACCTCCTCCTCCTATCTGAAATCCAGTTGTCTATACATGCTTCCACTGACCCATTCCAAATCTCCCACTATAATCTGTATACTCGTTTTCGTTCCAAAGGTGGGGTCTGTGCATACTGCAACAATAACACTCCTACCGTGAGGCTCATGGACCTTGAATCTCCTGACTTTGATGTTCTCTGGCTAAAAGTCTATCTCTCCACTACCACTATCATCCTTTGCTTCTGCTACTGTTCTCCAAACTCCACCGAGTTTGTGTCTTTCATTGAATATCTCTCCTCGTGCCATGAGTCCTTGCTATCTTCTCACTCACATGCCGAAGTTCTCTACATTGGAGACTTCAATGTACACCACAGTGAGTGGCTTCATTCTTCTCACACTGATGTGGGAGGAAGCGAGGCCCTTGCTTTCTCTATTACTCACGATCTGGAGCAAATTATCAAACATCCTACTTGCGTTCCTGATCGTCACCAACATGCTGCAAACACTCTTGACCTATTTTTTACTTCTAACCATTCAAACTACTCTTATTCTGTGCTTTCCCCTCTTGGTAAATCTGACCACTCTATGATCTCTGTCTCTTCCATTTTCGCTCCCCCACCACCAATCCCTCCTACTCAGCGCCGCCTTTGGCACTTCGAGCGAACCCAACATAAAAATTGGCGTAAATTTCTCTTTGACTTCCCATGGGATGACTACTGCTTTCGGTCCTGCAACCCTGATCAGGTAGCTCTAAAAGTTGCCAAGATCATGACTGCGGGGATGGGGGCGTACATCCCCTCTTCTACAAAAACTTTCTCTCCCCCTAAACCTTGGTTTGACCATGCCTGCTCCATGGCTATCCAGGCTAGGAATCAGGCTCACCGATCTTACCAAGCCTCTCCTTCTGAGTTAACTCGCTCTGCTTTCATTATAGCTAGGAATTGCTGTACTGCTCAGATTCGAAGGTCTAAGGCTTCCTTTAAAAGAAGGAAAGTTGATGACCTTAACTCCTCTCCCACTGACAAATGCTTCTGGTCCTTAGCCAAAAACCTCTGTAACTCAAGCTTTCCCCATCTCATTCGTTCTGATGGTTCTATAGCTTGCTCACCCACTGACAAAGCCACTCTCTTTGGCTCTCATTTTTCTGCTAACTCTTCTATCAACGATTCCAGCACACCTGTTCCTCATTCTTTTCCCCTCTCTAACCCTATGCCCTCCCTTATCCTTTCTTCACGCAAAGTTCATAAGGTTCTTCGCTCGCTAAAGACGAACAAGGCATCTGGTCCCGATGGTATCCCTGCAAGGTTCCTTAAGGAGTTTACAGATGAACTGGCTCCCGTGCTTTGCCGTCTTTTTCGCCTCATTCTGTCAACCAGTATCTATCCTTCATCTTGGAAGCATGCTCTAGTTCAACCTGTTCCTAAGAAGGGTGACCGCTCTATTCCTTCTGACTACCGACCTATTGCTCTAACCTCCTCTATTGCTAAAGTTTTCGAAACTTTGCTTAATGCTCGCTTCTTGAAACGCCTTGAATCTAACTCACTTATCTCCGATCACCAGTACGGCTTCCACAAGGCAAGATCCACTGGTGATCTCCTGTCTTATCTTGCTCATGTATGGTCATCTTCTCTGAGGAACTATGGGGAATCCTTTGTCGTCACCCTAGATATCTCTAAGGCTTTTGACAGAGTCTGGCACAAGGCTCTGTTGGCCAAACTCCCTGCCTATGGTTTTACCCCTTCTTTCTGCTCTCTGATTTCCAGTTTTCTTACTGACCATTCTATATCTGTAGTTGTTGATGGTGCGACATCTAGCCCTTTCTCTGTCTCCAGTGGTGTTCCACAGGGCTCTGTTCTTTCACCTACTCTTTTCCTTCTCTTCATCAATGATCTTCTACAATCCCCATCTTCCTCTCTTCTTCATGCCTTTGCCGATGATTCTACCCTTCACTTTTCCTCTGCCTTTTCTTCACAACCTTCATCTGCTACTCGTAATCAATCTCGTATTACTCTTTCTTCTACTCTTAACTCCGATTTGCAGAGAGTTTCTGAATGGGGCACTCAAAATTTAGTTTAATTCAATGCCTCTAAGACACAGTTTCTGGCTATCTCTTTATCTCCTTCTCCTCCTGATAACCCTATTGTCTTCGAAACTAAAGAAATTTACCCTCTTAACTCTATCAATATATTAGGAATCCATATAGCCTCTAACTTGTCTTGGAGGAATCACATAATCCAAATTTCTAAATCTTCATCCGAAAAATTGGGGGTTTTGTTTCGCTTTCGTTATTACTTTTCCTCATTGCAGTTACTTCAAATTTACAAAGGTCTTATCCTCCCCTGCTTAGAATAATGCTCACACATCTGGGGTGCTTCTTCCTTTACTTATCTTCTTGATAGGGTTGAATCTAAGGCAGTCAGACTCATTAATGATCCTTCTCTTACTTCTAACCTGGATTCTCTCTCTCTTCGCCGTAAGGTATCTTCCCTTTCGCTTTTCTATCGCTACTACTTCCATCGCTGCTCTGATGAGTTGGCGAGTTGCATCCCTCCTCCACTGCCGAGGCCACGTAACACTCGCCAAGCGGCCTCATCTCACAGGTACTGTGTGGAGATTTGTAGCTCGCGGATTGGTCGGTGCAGCAACTGCTTCTTCCCATCTACCTCCAGACTCTAGAACCCTCTTCCTCCGTCTGTCTTTCCTAATTCTTATGACCTTTCATCCTTCAAAAAGCAGATCTATCATCATCTCAGAGCCAGGTCCTCCATATCTCTGGGTCCTCTGTACTTTGACTGTTTCCTTCTGTCTGTCGTTTTCCTTTGTGTGACATTACCTCATCTCTGCCTTGCCCTTAACCTTTTTCTTTTCCTTCGTCTTGGTATTTTCTCATGCCCGGGCCTTTGTTGATGAGGGCAGTTTCTGCCTGTCCCGGTGTCACACTCTTAAAAAAAAAAAGATTGAAATGATATATTAAGGATAATAATAATAATAATAATAATAATAATAATAATAATAATAATAATAATAATAATAATAATAATAATAATAATAATAATAATAATAATAATAATAATGGAATCCCATTGTAGAGTATTTTGTGTTTAATAATTAATTGCAAACCATCAAACAATCGCTTTCCACTGAAAGTACTATCAAGAATCCAAAGGACTTGCTTGCTGAAAAGTTATATCCCTGCTGTTCGCTGGTTTTGCAGCCTGATTCAAAGAGAACGCCTTGGCTCAACCTACCCCCTAACCACCTGGTACTGTTTCGCTGACCTCAGGTATTAAGAGATTACCTCTAATAAGTGATCTGTCCGTTGTCCTCATCCTCACCTCCTACCCACTCCCAACAAAAGGCGTACAGTATAACCATTATTATTATCTTTCGTTAATCTATTAATATGAAATCCTATCTCTATTTGCAATAAATTTTCTAGTATCCTCAGATGTGAAGCTTTTACTCCCTCTAAATGTACTTGTAAAATTTATTAAGACACCATTTATACCATGTTTCTAACGCTAGTTATAACACTATGGCCCGATTTCTTAAACAGTTTAAACCCAAGATACCATATTGTTAGTTAGACACACACAAATGGATTACATAAAAGCCTAAGACACGGTTTGTGTATGGCTAGGATCCCGTACGGGATCCCAGCCATACAAAGAACCGCGTCAGAAGCGTTTATGAAATCCATTTGTGTGTGTCTAGCTAACTAACAATATGGTATCCTAGCTTTACACTGTCTAACTGTTTAAGAAATCGGGCCAATGACATACTATTCTACAGTTATCAAATCCCAATCTATATTTGTAGGAACAAACAGTGGTAATGGCAGTAATCAGGATAGATGGAATGGGGTATGTATATAATTTAGCATGTATATACTGTCCTCAGGTTTACGTTGGAGAAACAGGTAGGGATATTAGTGTTAAAATATCCGAGCATAAAGGAGCATGTAGTCTAGAATTAGCAAATACTGTGATAACCGAACATGAAATAACTAGTAATAAATGTTTATAACTGCAGAGTAGTACATCATAGTGATAAAGTTTCATATAGATAAATATCCCAACAGAAGTCGTAATGCTATGTTCCACCAGCATGCCACCAGTGTCGTATAGATATTCTCTACACAAACAGGCCAGAGCTACAGCATGCGAGGTGATAATAGATACGCAAAGATATTTTACACTTGATTTATTTAGAAGTTACATGATTCCTCTAAGCCTCAGTGCCCCCGTCCCTTAACGTAAATGTTAAGTCTATATAAACGCCCACAAGACTGACTCTCTCTCTTGACTGCTCGACTGCTTCTCTTCTGACTTACTCGGTCGTGGGTTGACTCTTTTGTATCACCAAGATGGCAGGGCGTGGTATCCCTGGGCACACCTCCACCAATAGGCTTCCAGAGAAGGGGGGTACAATAAATTACTTATAATGTGAGGGGCGTGCCTAAAGGTCGCCAGTTTGGTACAAAGAACACTGTATGGTTTGCTATGGAGGCTGGCTTTTGGTTCTCATGGGAACAGCACAGAAATGTGAAATACTTCTGACCTCCATTGATCAGGGAGACAGAGGTGTGAGAGGTCAATGGGTTGAGCCATAGATCTTGTCATCTCTTTGTAAACACACACCTTTTGGTCATAATACAATATAAAAAGAGCCGTTGTCTAACTTACCTAACACAGGACACCACATGGGTGGCCGATAATATCTCGTTACGACTGTAGTATAAGGTGTTATAATAAATTCCTTAAATACATTTAGTGGGAATAAAATTTTCACATCTAAGGATAGCTATCCCAGAAATATATTGCTTGGAGAGATAGATTAATGAAAGATAATAATAAGTGTCAGAATCCTTTTGATATGGGTGAGGGTGTAAGTGGGGATGGGGCTGATGATATATATGCCAACCAACGGACAGATCGCTGATAAGAGATAATCCCTTAATACCTGAAGTCAGCAAACTCGTTCCTGGAGTTGATGGAGGGCGGGATCCAATGCATTCTCTTCGCATTAGGCAGCAAAACCAGCGAACAGTAGGGATATAACTTTTCAGCAAGCAAGTGCTTTTGAATCTTGATCATGCTTTCAGTGAAAAGCGAAAGCTTCATGGTTTGTAATTAGTTTTTAAACACCAAATACTCTATACACCGAGTTTTTATTTCCGTTTGTCACTTTCTTCCTAAGCATAGAGAAAGTTTAAAGGTAACAAGATAAGGAAACTGAGAGCCATAGTAAGTGGAGAGGGACCGGATATAATATGCATTGGTGAAAGTTGTATTAATTTAGAGAGTAAACACCTCAAAGATGAATACATGATTAATGGATATAAATTTTATGACGCGGATCACAGTGCAGATAGAATAGGAGGGGTAATTATGTATATACAAGACACCCTCAGAAGTTGCAATAAGTCTGAAATGAAGACAAATCCAAATTCAGAAACCTTATTGGGTAGAAATTAGATATAATACAGAAAGTCTTGTTGTAGGAGTAGTCTACAGACCACTGAATCTAGACAGTTTAAATTCGCAAATTATATATGACGAGATTGCTAAAGTGTCCAAGTCAAACAGAATTTGCATTGTAGGCGATTTTAATTTTAGTAATATAAACTGGGAACCCATAACAGGTGATAGTGGCTCTACGGAGTTTTTAGAAGTAGTAGCTGACAATTTCCTTTCTCAGCATGTACTAGAAGCAACACGGGGGGATACTATACTGGATTTAATTCTCAGTAATTGAGAAAATATGGCTACAATTTTAGAAAATGGTGTACCATTGGGTAACAGTGACCAAAAATCCATGAGATTTAACTTAATTTTGAGGAGTTAAAAACTAAATAGGTCTAGGAATGCATTTTTAGAGTACAGAGGTGGGCAGTTAATCCAGCAGGTCAGGTCGTAGGCAGCAGATTAGTCCAAGAATGGGGTACCAAAGGTCAAGGATTAGCACAAGATGAGACCAATACAATAAATTCTCTCATAGGTAATAATAGCAGTCCGTCAGTTAATGTAAATTTGGATGAAGAATATAGCAATTTTGTCACAATTCTTAAGAATAGTCAGAAAGACTATATTCCCATGAAATAATTCAGATGAAGAAAATATGACCCTCAATGGATAGACAACAGACTAAAGGAACTTAAAGATATTAAAAGAGGAATATACAAGAGACTAAGAAGAGGTAAAGAGAAGTTGGGGCAGCAATATATACAGTTAAAAAGTAAGTTAGAGAGTCTAAAAGAAAAGACCAAGTTAAAATACCAGGAGAAGCTAAAGATAAGCCTAAAGGTTTTTTTTTTTTTATCAACACTATTAGACTATATTTAAAAAAAAGTTTGACCAGTTGAAGTAGCCTATGGTCATATTACGGATGATGATGGAGAGAGGTGTACATGTTAAATTTAATATTTCTCATCTGTATTTACCAATGAACACTTGGAATATACTCCAGAGGTAGAATCCA
>JAXCGZ010000375.1:37500-65000 GCA_037179515.1 Halocaridina rubra
TATTGGGACAATTACAAACTAACAAAAAAAAAATACCATTTTAAAAGAAGAGAGACAGCATGGGCATACAAGAGATATAATATGAGCAAGACTAAGGAGACTCCCAATTATCTCAGCCTTGTCAGATTGAAATCAAAGGCCTATAAAGAAGTGTTTGAAGTTGGAAGTGACATTAATGAGACAGATAAGGATTTCTCCGAAAAACTGAACAAGGAGATCAGACAGTATTATCTCTAAAATATACTCCACTCCTCATGGAACAATATTAGAAAATATCCTATTGTGAACCACAAATGTGTGCAGGCGTTGATGAAATTAGATAATCATAAAGATATGGGGCCCAACAATATATTCCCCAATGTTCTTAAGAAACGTGAGGCACAATTATCACATATTTGATAAGTCGCTGGAATCTTGGAAGATTCCAAGTGGCTGGATACAAATAAACGTGACACCTATCTTCAAAATGGTAAGTGGAAACACAACCCTAAGCTATAGACCTGTTTCATTGGGTAGCATAGTAACATGCTATGCAATAACTAATGCGAAAACACATTTCTCTTTACTTAGGGTCCTTTAACATCAGTATAAATTTCAACAATGTTTCACTCTTCCCATCTAATAAGGTTAAAAATCTAAGAGTTATTATGGACAGTACCATGACATTTAATTTTCATATCGATGAACTACATAAAAAAGTGAACAGGACCCTTATTTACTTGAACAGAGTCTATGAAAGATTCGAGCCTGATTGTAGGGTAATTGTAGTACAAACATTGATTTTAAGTATTCTCAACTACTGTCTGAGTGTTTGGGGTTCCACGACTAAGACCCAGATGTTACGAGTGAAAAGGCTCCAGAATTTTGCTGCAAGAGTTGCCATAGGGGGGGTGCATAAATATGATCACGTGACTCCCCTCTTTGAGAGATTGGGTTGGCTAAGGATGGACATGAAGTTCATATATAATATCTGTCTTTTAGTTTTTAAAATAAATCATGGAATATTACCGGAATGGCTCTTCTCATTGCCAACAGTTAATCAAGTGCGTATCAATAACGTCAACACCAGATATCAGAATTCTTTTTACGTGCCCAGAACTTCCACTGATATTGGGGCAAGAGCCTTAAATGTAATGGGCCCGAGACTTTGGAACTCTTTACCCGCAAACTTAAGAAGCTGCCAAACATTACCCTCACTTAAATCTCATCTTTTAAATCACCTACTTAATAAGTGATTTTAGTCTCATTATTATCCTCCCATTGGGTAGACGAAGTGTACGTATGCTTATTTTAATGTGTAAATATTTTGATTTTGTGCTTTGCAAATTTCATTTGTTTTATTTTGACATTTTACATTGTAATTTGTAATTAGATTAATTATCATGTAATAGCCATTTTTGATGGAATAAAGTTTTTGACTTGACTTTGACTTGACTTTAACGTTTATCACTGAGACTTCATGGCTTCAAGAGAAGGCAGGTGTCTGCTGCAAACTTACTAGAATCTTATGTTGAGGTAAGCCTAATCATTCAAGAAAGAGTGGGATAGGCATATAGCATATTCTTAGATTTTCAAAAGGCGTCTGATACAGTTCTACATGGTAGAGTGCACGAGCATGTACAGGTAATGGTTAGAATACGTGAAAATTTCTTGGAGTGGATGATAACTAATTTCGAAGGAAGGGGGCAGAGGCTCAGAGTAAGACATGCAGCGTCTGAGCAGAGAAAGGTTAGTAGTGAGGTTCCGCAGTTTATAAATCAGAATGACCTGCCTGAGGCCGAATATTAATTTCTAAATAAGTATGCAGATGATACAATGATTATGAAGAGAGTAAAGGACGACAAAATTAATAGAAAGTATCAAGAAGACCTAAGTAGTATGCATAAGTGGTCAGACGAGTGTCTAATGAAAATTAACACTTCAAAATGTAAAGTAATGAGAAAGGGCAAGACTGCAAGAATGCCGATGTTTGGGTATTCAGTAACATGTGAGGAACTTTAAAAATCTGAGAATGAAAGAGATCTGTGGGGGTAAATGCATTGGCTGATATGTTTCCTGAAAAGCATATAAGTGATAAAGTAATGGCAGCATATCTTTAATTGGCAAACATAAGCGTGGCCTTCAGGCATATGGACAAGGAAATATTCAAATATATTTACATAACTTATGTGAGGCCTAAGTTTTAATATGCAGCAGACGCCTTCTGGAAGCCGCACTTACAATAGAATGTAAAGAAATGGAAGAAGACATGCTATTAAGCTGGTGATAGAGACAATCTCAGTTCTGAGTAAAGGTTAAATGGAAGAGGCGGAATATGGTAGCATTTTTCAAATTTCTTGATGGTATTGAGATAGTGAGATATTTTCATAATGGTGGCTTTAGAAGTAGAGGCCATTGTGTGAAGCTACGTCAGATAACCTTATTGAAGGATGTTAGGAAGTATTGTTTAATGTAAGAAGAGTTTATCAATGGAATTCGCCAAATATGTAAGCATGCAGTAAGAGCTAAATGTATTCATAGTTTTAAGGCGAAATGTATTCATAATTTTAAGGATAGATATAAATATTATTGTTTAAAAAATTACACCGACCAGAAAAAGGGGAGTTATGAATAAAGGGCTCTTTTGCGTGGGCACAGTTAGGTAAAATAGGTATTTCTGCAAGGCTCCTTAAGGAGTCTGCATATAAAATGGCGCCCTTGGCTTGCCGTCTTTTTCGCCTCATTATCTAAACTGGTATCTATCCTACATATATATATATATATATATATATATATATATATATATATATATATATATATATATATATATATATATATATATATATATATTATATATATATAAATCATATTTTACTCCTGACCGGGACCCGACCTAAGACATATAGATACTGTGCCAAGGCGCTACCAACTGCACCACTGAAAATCTAAGAAAGAAGCCAACCTAAAAGCTAACTGCTTAGCTAGGAATGAACGCATCCTTTCTGAATGCCTTTTTGTTCATATTACACACACACACACACACACACATGCATACATACATATATATATATATATATATATATATATATATATATATATATATATATATATATATATAGAGAGAGAGAGAGAGAGAGAGAGAGAGAGAGATATTTACGGACGGATGTGCTTTCTAACACCAAACCACTTCTTTGATCGGGCTCAAGAACCGCGCTAAGTTGAATTTTGCCTTCCTCCCTCAGTGGACGGATATATACATACATATATACATATATATATATATATATATATATATATATAAATATATATATATATATATATATAAATATATATATATATATATATATATATATATATATATATATATATATATATATATATATATATATATATATATATATATATGGTAGGAAATGCTCATTAAATAAAACAATATATATATATATATATATATATATATATATATATATATATATATATATATATATATATATATATATATATATATGGTAGGAAATGCTCATTAAATAAAACAACGAATATAATATATATATATATATATATATATATATATATATATATATATATATATATATATATATATATATATATATATATATATATATATATATTGGTTGTTTTATTTAATGGGCTTTTCTTACTATTTTAGATTGTATGTTAACAGTTCAGCGTTATTAATATATATATATATATATATATATATATATATATATATATATATATATATATATATATATATATATATATATATATATATATATATATAAACACCAGCTGATCATTTAGCAAGTACATAGACTGGCAATGCAAATTTTGGACTTGGTCGGCTGAAACTGAATAAAACTTGAACGACACTTCCCACAACAACAGAACCGAGGTAAAAGAGCTTCTTTATTAACTATCCATGGTCAGTTCTGCCATCAGTGGCACAGTGGCATGAAAAGATATCTATGTTGTGTGGAATTATTGCCCCAGTATTTTTTGTCCATATTTGTTACCGCATACAAAATGAAAGACTTATAGAGAAGGAACAAACTCCATTCCATCATAAAGGATATCGCCTTCAGCCACCTCCTACAAAACGCTGGGCATGCGAAAGTGTAATTGTTTTTCATCTGTTATAAGGATATATGCTCATATATATATATATATATATATATATATATATATATATATATATATATATATATATATATATATATATATATATATATATATATATATATATATATATATATATATATACCTGAATATAAAATGGCCGCAATCCCTCTTGTAGAGAAGGGATGGCCGAGCCAAAGCACACATATTCACCATAAACCAACTATACCTCGCTCATCCCTCTTAGCTCCTTGGGGATAAAGGGTTGCCAAAATTCCCCCCTCATCGGGTTTGGGTCACCTACAGGGTGGATTGCAAGATCTTTCGCAATGAGACCCGACTAACAAAGCTGGCTTACCACCATTTCATCACATGACAACCCCTCTGTACAAACCCACTGTGCTAGTAGATGCGGGAAATCCCTTTGACCCGTGTCATTTATACGTAATTTTTCTCCCCTTATTCCTAAATCTTGCATGCGCACTTCCCTTGTCCTTTAACATAATGTGCATGTAATGGTCCTTTCACCCCATCAATCCATCTCATTCTAGGACATCCTTTTGGGCTCAACTCCATCCACTTCTGCACTCCACACTCTCTTCGTTAGTGGTTCATCACTCATTCTTTCCATGCGTCCAAACCATCTTAATACTCTCTGATCTAACTTATCCGACAGCTTTCTTTCAACACCCGCTCTCTTCCTCACCTCCTCATTTCTCAATTTGCCTATTTATGATGCACCAATTGCACTTCTCAAACATCTCATCTTTATTACATTCATATTTCATTCCAAGTCTTTGCTCCATACAATATTGTCAGAGCAATTACAACTCCATATATCACTCTTTTTGTCCTGTAAACTCGCACACACAAACAAAACCACACACATACACATTCGAATATGAAACCTGCTACAGTTACAGGTGGTGTGTAAGTATACGTATTCACAATGAAACCGTGACTTTAACAAGAACTTGTACATCATGAGAATCGAATATGCTTTGCAAGTTACTAATTCATGCCGCCCTAACCGACTGAGCTACTACAGCAGATAAAAATCTGCATATCATAGCCCAGACAGCAAATGCAAGCACTTCTCCCGTTGTTCTTATAACAACTTGTTAAAGCTATACATGGAGCTGAAGTATATATACTCACATGAAAACCGTGAGTAAAACTTTTTTGAACATTAGAGGAATCGAACTCTAATCGTAAATTACAAAATTCATACAGCCTTTCCGAACGAGTGACTATAGTAATTAAAAAATCTGCATATCATAGCCTAGTCTGCAAATAAAAGTACATATTCAGTCATTCTTATTTCAACCTATTATAGTGTTACGGGATCTTAAGATACATATTCACAAAGAAATCGCCGTGATGTTAACAATGCTGTTACCTATGAAAAAAAAAATTGACAGCAGGGGAATCGAACTCACTTCGCAATGTTCAAATTCACGCCACCATAACCGAATGGGCTACTACAGCATATAAAAATCTCCATATCACAGCCAAAACAGCATAAACAGTACTTCTGTCGTTCCCATATTATACTATTACAACTGTACACAATGAAACAATACTACTAACCACGAAAATGTTTTCTGAGCATCCTTGGAATTGAACTCGCGTCGCAAGTTACATATTCATGATGCCCTTAGCAATTTCTATCTGCTCGTGTAATTCGGTTGTTTAGGGCAGTATAAATACATGGTACATGACGCGAGTCCGCTACCCTTGATTCTCTCTCTCTCTCTCTCTCTATTAATAATTCTAAACACTTGAACAATTCCGGAAATGCAGTTTGCGACATGTCTAGGTCGTCCAGCTAATTAACATTCCAAAAGGAATTTTGATATATGAAGTTAGTCTGAAGATAAATGATGAACTAATCTCCATATATATATATATATATATATATATATATATATATATATATATATATATATATATATATATATATATATATATATATATGTGTGTGTTTGTGTGTGTGTTTGTGTGTGTGTTTGTGTGTGTGTGTGTGTGTGTGTGTGTGTGTGTGTGTGTATTATGGAACAAAAACTTTTCTGCTGAACCAAAGAACCCAGGTTCGAGGCCCCTCGTTCAGTTATGTTCTAATTTTTACTCTGGCACTGTTTTCAAATACTCATCAATCTGTATTTGAGGGATATATAGAATTTGCAAAGGAGCTTAATGGCGTGTTTTGTTTCCTAGACCCTGTCAGCTCAACAGATATACTGGATACACCACTACATATGATAATGATCTGGTAAAAGCAACGTCTGAATAATTTCAGGCATACATAGCTGTACTAAATCTTAAGGGCGGTTTACACGGTCAAACGGTTCGTCGAACGCGGTCCGACAGACAAGTGTTTGAAGTGATGTTCGAACGTGTGAACGGGGTATTTGGTTGTCGAACACGCACTTGTCTGTCGAACCGCGTTCGACGAACCGTTTGACAGTGTAAACCCCCCTTTATATACATTCGTGTGTGTGTGTATGCTTGTGTATTTCTTTGCATATTATATACATTCGCATGTGTATGCTTGTGCATTATTTTGAGAGTATTTTCAGTGACAAACGTAAGTGTGTGGAAATAACGAACTAGGAAATTATTTTTCGAAAAGAAACATATTACAACTCTGATGACAACGAAGAATGTAAAGTACTCCATCGCAATTTTTTCTATATATTTAAATTGATATTTGAAAAGAGCATTTACGACACAAGGTGACTTGCACTGCATATCTGCGCCAGAGTCACCTGAGATAAGGCGAAGAAGGTAATGATGCCTCTCGAAGGACCGTAACTCCACTCAGCTCACCAGATTCAATAACTAAAAAATTAGAAATGTGTATAATTGGTAGAACAGAATCTGGATATGCTTGGGTTTCGTTAAGGTCAGCTATCATTAAAGAAAAACTTTTGACCTTTGAACGCAATGAAATTCAACAACTATTTTGTTTAACTTATTGCCAATTTAAAACAATGTACAAAGACATCTAACAGAATGAAAATAGATCTATTGGGGTCTTCAACTCTTACTAATTTCATATGGAGTCGCTAATCATGACTGGCCTCCTCTACAGGCTTTGGTATACTCTTGTGATTCAAGAACTGTATATCAAACCCCTTGAAAATAGTATCAGGAATGTAAACTTTACCTAATAAAAAAAAAATAGTTGTCTGAAATCCTTATAAACATAGATGTTAAGCAATTTATAAAGAACATTTATTCTTTAATCTAATGAGTCCAATGAGTAAATAACTTATGGATTAGTATTTTTTTTTTATATTCCTTTATTTCTATTACATTTTCTATCGTATTACCCTCTAGTCAATCATTTGTTGTTTTTATTTTAAGACACACACACACACACACACACACACACACACACACACACACACACACATATATGTATGTGTATATATATATATATATATATATATATATATATATATATATATATATCTTCTTCTGCGTCTACATCTTTTCCCAACCCCATGTGGGGTCGATGTTTAACTTGCCATATTTTGGTTTTGGCAAAATTTTTATGGCCCGATGCCCTTCCTGCCGCCAAACCCTCCTATTTACCCGGGCTTGGGATCGGCACCAAGTAGAGGCTAGCTTGCCCCCTCAGTGGCTGGGTTTTATATATATATATATATATATATATATATATATATATATATATATATATTATATATATATATATATATATATATATATATATATATATATATATATATATATATACATATATAGATAAATAGATAGATAGATAGATAGATAGAGAGAGAGAGAGAGAGAGAGAGAGAGATGGATAACAGTAATCCAATAAAGCTCTGGATGTCTTTATGACCTAGCAATAGAAATACGAGTAGGTCTGTTTAAAGAGTACATCTAGATAAAGAACACTTACACATACTATAAATATTTCTTGTTATGTTGTACTATGCAATTTACATCCATAAATGAAAGCTTTGGTATAATTGAATTATTAGGGTACATTTTTAAGGTCCATTTTTTACCTGCAGTGATGCATTAATCCTCAGCATGGACAGTGTACTTTGAAACAGCATTTTTAAATCAGCGATTTCAATGTCAGAAACGACACTATCTTAAATTCATCCATATACATATCCCAGCCAGTTTTTAAAAATGCAGCTCAAAATATGGTTAACTGTATACACTACATGTATACAATATAATTGCCAGGTACTGTGTTAAAAAAAAAAAAAATAAGGTACGTTGTTTCATTGCGTGCAAACCAAGGTGAAAAACGGATTCCATTGCTCTTTTTTTTCCACGCCGAATAATGATGGAAGACCAGATTCGCAGGTGTGTTTCTCTCTTTGTAATTGATAGTTCGCGTGTGTGGTCTTGACGGTTTCCTTAAAAGAATACATACATAGCCCTCGCTCCTTTTCTCTCTTTTTATTTTCTTATCTTAAAGACCCTATATCTACTCCACTATATTCATACTTTTGTTTATATATCCATTTACATTCTTTGCAAACGATGACGCCTATATAATCCCTCAAAGGGACTCTCTTTTTTATAGAGTAAATACGATGCCCATGACTAATTGACGTGTAGTGAAAATGAACGGCTTACAATGTAATAATTGGCTAGAAGGTTGCCTGGGTCTCATTCTTCTAATGGGTACTAAGTCTTGTTGATGTCTTCGGACAGGACCAGTTTAGTATTACGGAAACTCACTGTTGCCAATCAGCACCAAAAGAGAGAAACAAGTTTTTATTTTGTTAATACTATCAAGAGATGCTAACCTGCTATTTCGATGAGAGCATTTTTTATTATATAAGGAAATTATGTCTTGCCCTTTAGCCCTTTAACGAAGCCGAAATTAAAGATTATTTGAAAACGGGAGAGGGTAAGGCACTGCTCTTGTAGATGAAAACACTTAAGTATTTATTCACCTATTTATTTTCACTAGATATCTTAGTAGGATTTCATACACATAACCCATTAACAGGAACTTTAAATCTTTATTGAAAATTGTGAAAGAGAACTCGGCGACACAGACTGTTGGTCCAGTAACAACAAAACTTCTCATGGGAAGAGAAAATGAAAGAAGACTTGAAGATGTGACACTTAAAAGAATCAAGACCAAATAAGAAAAATATTGATAAATTGTAATTAAAAAGAACGAAATGAAAGTTTTGATTACAAACAAAAATATATGATGCAACGTCTCTCTCGCAAAAGCTATATTTGGCTAGGAAGGGGAGGTTAGTCACGTCTCTCTTGCCTTAGCAGCTTTTGTGTCATTTCACAGCAAGCGAAATGCGTACATTCTTAGACATGAGGATTTTATGGCAATAAAGCACTTTCTTAAAATTAGGCTGAGATAAATATTGCCCGTTTCAAAGGCTCAGCGTTAAACTAAGGTCATAACATAATGCCACTGAATACAGTATAGATGACGTTGAAGATAATTGCTACAATTAGTTTATGGCAGAAATTATAGTTTGCTTATCAGAAATCGACCAAAAAAAAAAAATAGCCTTTGTGAGACTTTTATTTTCATTTACTTATTTCGTTATTATTTATTAATTTATAATTATAGATTCAATGAGAGGAGATTGTATTAGCAGCGACAAATTAACATAATGATATACAGTATATGGCTGTGTAAGTATCTAATAATAATTACCAAATTGCGCTTACTAGAAAAAACTATGTTCGTAATTCCCCGTCTCCTGATCGGTTTCACTTTCATACTCAATGATATATATCATATTTGTCCTTACAATATGAAATGAGTTGGTATTAACTGCTTCCTCGCTTAGCGAATTCCAATCATCAACTATTCTTACACTAAAAAAGTACTTCCCTACATCCTGCAATGCAGTTTTCTTACGAAGCTTCAAACTATGACCTCTAGTTCTAGAGACAGCCATATTAAAATATCGATCCCTATCCACTCTTTCAAAACAATATATCCCTCATCTTTAAAGCTTCGTGTGATGGTAAGTCTAATTACTTTAGCCTATCCTCATAATTGAGCTTGCGTATTTCTGGCACCAGTTTCGCAGCATGCCTTTAAACTTTTTCCTGCTTATTCATATTTTTTTTTTAAGAGTAGCTTCCAATAGGGTGCTGCATATTCAAGCTTTGGCCTTGACGTAAGGGATTTTATTATCCCATCTAATGACACCAATTTGTAAGATAGTATCCCACCGAGTGTCACCACTGACGTAGAGTATTTCTCCCCTTACGTTATATTTATACTTATGGTAGCGTGGTTGGTAAAAGACATCTTCCTTTCTATACATTTATTCTTATTTTAACATCTATGTACTCAGAGCTCCTATTACTACAGTTCCTGTCACGACTAATTCCTGAGTCCCACCCCCAGAAAGGGGGAGGCTAACTCAGCTGTACTGTGTTAACTCTGCTGCTGGCAAGGCCCGGTCTCTAACTCAACTCACAGTGCCTGCCCTGGGTGGTTCTTGAAATACCCCAAGGGCAGGGGCGTGGCTTGTATGGGGAATAAAGGACTGGTTTATATCTCTCACCCTCTTGAAATATTTGAACGCCAGATGCCGAGTCCCATGGGACCAGCTATCCATCTTCCACCCTTTTTAACATAAGCCTCATCCTATCACACTCTGGAGAGAGTGTTTAATGTTTCCTTTGACACCTAGCCCAAAAGTCCTACGACATCCCTCCCCACCACACTGAAATATCTCTTATTTCAGTTTCATCATCCTAACTAACATTTGTTTACAATAAAAACGGGGCCGAATTATTTAAGTTATCATCTAAGAAATCCTATTTCTATGAACCCTAAACAAATTACACAAACATAACATATATATAGTATAATTTCAGTGTGTAACTAATATCAAACATTAATTAAGATCAAAAGTCAGTTTAAATCAAAACATTAATTCATCTACTTCTCTCGTTTCTTTAAAAGACAAAATTGAGTTAATTACAGTAAAATTATGACTCATTTAGAACATTAGCAAACAATTAAGTAGAGTATTAGCATGTATAAACATGTAAAATGTAATAGACCATAACATCAATAGTAATTTCTATAAGAAACCTTATCTTATAATTTCTACTCTTATTGTTACTATGGGCATTAATTTATTTTAAAATTTGGCCTTAAAACTACTCCTGAAACAAAACATGTTTTACTGTGTGTAAAGTCAAAACATTTACTATTTCGATATGCAATTACTATTCAGAGACCAATTAATATAAAAACTTAATGAACCTAAAGATTAAATCATAATTCAAATAATAATGATGCTAAAACAAAACACTAATATTATTTAAGCAGAAAAACAACTTATTAATCTTAGTGCAAATCATACAATTTATCCTCAAACAAAACATTTGTTACTTTTAGTAAAGTTAAAACATTCACTATTTCCATATTCAATTACTATTCAGAGACCAATGGATAGGAGAACTTAATGGACACAAAGATTAAATCATAATTCAAATAATAATAATGCTAAAACAAAACACTAATATTATTTAAGCAGAAAAACAACTTATTAATCTTAGTGCAAATCATACAATTTATCAATGGCACTTATTCAAAACTATATCTAAGGGAGACTCTGAGTTTTCGCTTAAAATTATCTTAAAGCTAGCAAAACAAAAACAAAATAAAAATAAAAATAAAAATATTTTGTCTTTTAGCACAGTGGACAAAGACGGTGGGGACATTTTCTTTCCCATTTTTTCAGTTCTAATACGGGGGTAATTTTAATTAACTAATAAGGGATTTTTAAATACCCTTCTTTCTCTCTTCACTAAAGTTTGGACATGTATAGGGATTATTTTTCTTTCTGTTTGAATCCCATCAACGCGTTTAACATGGCTTCTAAAGGTATTATTAAAATATTTTAAAATATTTCTGTGTTTCTTTTCCTCTCTTTTCACTACAGTTATGACATGTATGGGGATTTCCTTGTTTCTGGGATTTCATCAAGATTGCATGGTTTTTTAAAGTAGTTTAAAACTTTTATTTTTTAGGACTGTTCTCTCTGTCTAGTACGACTTTTATTTTCTCTGTCTAGGACGACTTTTGTTTTCTCTGTCTAGGACGACTTTTGTTTTCTCTGTCTAGGACGACTTTTGTTTTCTCTGTCCCTTGCTCATGAATTCTTGCTAGGCGCGATTCCACGGTTTCCCTCGGGGATTCATTTTTTTTCACTCCCTCGCCGTCCTTGCTGCAGGCCCAGGTTTGTTGCCATATCTCCTTTACTCGGATAGGCAAAACAAAAAGGAAAGGACTGGATCCATCCGCTAATCCTTCCAGCCTGGCTTCCTCGTCCCGCCCTCGGCCGATCTTGACTAAGACCACCACGCAGGAGACCTGCAACGTCACAGCGATTCTCTTCCGTACGGCCATTCACACGTACCTTCGAAGCAGATCTCGGGATGAAAATTTGAACCTCTGTCACTACTACAGTTGTAAGAAAGGTTCCCTATGACTTCAGGGTACCAACAATGGCCATACGTTGGTAATCGAGGCTATACTTTGCCTCCCCTGCAACTGCAAGTGATTGCAATCTCTATTCAATGGGCACTAGGGACTTGTCTGAGCGGACAAAATCTAAAGACTTTTAGAACTTGCAGGTCGGTGCTGCCTAGGAATAGGGTGGTAATGGAAGGTATGTGTCTACACAACTAGATTATTATTCCAAGATACTTAGGGCTTAGCAACTGCTACATAGCATTACTCTACTATAAATGTCAAAAAGAACAATCATTAAATGCTGAGAAAAGCCACTAAAGAAACATTCTTATCAGCGGTGGCTACAGTAACATCAAGTATGAATTCAGATAAAAGATACAAATCATCAAGTTACTGCTGATTTCATTTCAAAAATAATAATTAGCAACAGGCCATTGAGAGATAGCAACAATATCAGTCAACATAATAACATTACTAATAATCATGATCTAAAAATAAGAATAATAAAAAATAAAAATAAATATACTAAATCAGAAATATCAATATATATACAATGGAGACTGGCATTCAGAAGTAAGAACAGAGTTCTATACTTATACTTCATAGCAATGCTCATTCTAACACAGTCTCTTTTAATATTTAAATTCCTGCTGTCATAATCAATGTATATATATAGAGCATAAGTGGCAACTCGCTGGCTCCACAATTTGCCAATGGGAGTTCTATGTATTCTCTAAACAGTTGCGACATGTGGCACAAACATTTATGCAAATGGCGGTACTACCGATGTCTTATCAGTATTTATGCAATAACAGCATGCAACAATCTATTGACTGCAATAAAATGTAGGCACAATTATCGCCTAGCTTCGCTGGAAAAAAACACACACACAAAAAATCAAAGACAGCAACGTTCTTTTAGCATTGAACGGAGCCTCTGTCAGGCTCAGAGTCGAGTGAAAGGTAGGAGAGAGAGAGAGAGAGAGAGAGAGAGAGAGAGAGAGAGAGAGAGAGAGAGAGAGAGAGAGAGAGAGAGAGAGAGAGAGAGAGAGAGAGAGAGAGGCTGGGCGACCTCGAAATACGTCGTGGTCTCCACACATGTGTCAGCTGAGACGGGCCTCTTCCTTTTAACTTGTACTGAAAATAAAAAAGTGTCGCAGAGTATCTCTAATAATAAAATAAATAAACAAATGAACGTGAACAAACGTTAGCAATGACTATCGATAGAGTCTTACGTTTATTGTCAGAGGGCTATTCTTATTTCCTCATTAGCAAAAACAAAAGCAAAAAGAACTTAGTGTACAACTGCAGAACTGTCGAAGCATAAATCCATTCCTTTCTGTTTAATCTTGATAAGGACTTTACTGTAACAGCATACACATCCTTGTCTATAATGATAATCTCTTTCTTTTCTTGCTATAAATCAGAGGGTTGAGTCGGAGCGCACCCACTCTGATGAAATTAAAACAAAAGATTAAAATCATATGTGACACTATCCCTACTACTATCAACAAAAGTACGAATATCTTTTTCTTAACAACTTCTTAAAAAGGATTTAAGTGTCATTAATTTTAACTTTAAAACTCAGCAAATAATCTCTAATAATCTCAATTATCTTTAATTAGCTCAATTGTAATCTAAAATTCATGAAAATGATAGGGATTAACCATAGTTATCTCTGGATAATCTTTTCAAAACTCTTTAAGTAAGATTTTAAAGATTTCTTCAATACAAAAAGAACTATATAACAAAAACGGGTATCTGAAAAAAATATAAAAAGTCTATCTCTGTGTATGCAATAATAAAAACAAAAAGTATATTTCATTAGCAACAGTAAAGAATGCATTTTGCTTAGGTTTCAAAATCTCGTACGGAGTTGTACATAAACAATTCAAACATAAAATATATATATTCTTTTACTATCTCGAATTTGACTTATAACTGCTCTGTCTGTTTGCTTTTACGGGGGTGCGCATGTGGGCGCTGTTTTCTCCCCTGTTCTTTTGGCTTCTGGATAAACTTCTGCTCTCTCAAATACGGGATACAGCTGTGTAACATTCTTGTTGTCATTTCGTGTCAGCTCTCACTCTTTCTTTATGACCAAGCTGAAATAATTTTGATAAAACATTATCATGGCTAAAACTCGCAAAGTTTTATTTTATCAATCTAACATATCTCTTCAGACAAATAATGTATATACTGCAGCTAGCAAAGAAAATAAAGAATCATTCATAGATTCACGTCCTTTATCACGTAACATCTATCTTGGAATCTCTCGGAAATCGAATAATAATCTCAATGGCGGAGTAGGGGACAAAACAAAAATAAAACAAACTTGGCATTTCAACCATATCTGGGCAGGTGGAGAATTACTTTCTCAAACATATCCCTCACTAGATATTGCAACAGCGCATCACCTCCCATAAATACACTCTGATATGGCATGCAGAAGGACCTGGCGGAGCAGGGGAACGATCTTCGCAGACTCCCCAATCATGCTTCCTAACGGTGCTTTCGGCGATTTCACCCCCTAGAGCAACCCCCCATTATACCCCCAGTCATTCATACTCATTCTCTGCCTCACTCGCTGCATCACTTACAAAACAATCGTCCCCTTTCTGTAAAATTCCCTTTAATTTACAACGTTGGTTGTAAGAAGAGTAAGGGTGAAATCTCGGTTGGGCCGCACGGTCACAGACTGCCTCACTAGTCCTAAGTCCCATTCTAACAAACAAACAAACATTCTACTCCCTTGAAGCTACGTTTGGGTGACACTGAAAAACCTTCCCTATTCTAGGACAGCACAAATTACTCTAATTTACTCTTACTTTCGCCTGCATAGCGCGAAATAAAAAAACTCATCTCTAAACAATATCACAAAATTTCTTATTCTTCAAAAATAAAATGCCACACACGTATCGTAATGTTAATCCCTTCATCATAACAACATTAAAAAACAATCTGTCATTTATGTCTTTCTTTCGCTAAAACATTACTCCCGCGGATAAAAAAAAACAAACAAAAAAGAAAGAACCTTGAAAACAGGCGCAATCTTAACACTCTATTTCTTACGCTTTAAGAAATTTATATAAAAATGATTTTACACGTACTTTAAAATATCAAGGATCAGTACAATTACTACAGATTTATAATAACGAGGTTGGGAGATCGAATGGTCACTTCCACATTCCTTTCTCGAAAATCACACGTGTTCTAAGTAAAACCTTAAAAGCAGATTCAAGTATATTACTCGCTATAATTCTTACACTTAAGAAATTAATATACTGTAATAGTGATTTCACGTGCGTTAAATTTGTCAATTAAAAATCGATACATTCGCGTTCTTAAAATTCAATCTAAGCATTAATACAAATAAATGGAACACACTTCCAACGCAAATTCTTTATATTACTCAAATTATAACAAAAATGGAGTTTATTACTGCTTATAGCTATTAGTACACATTATCCGTGTTAGTAATGGGTACAGAAATTCTACTTTTATCAACTTATTAAGCGCCACACCCCTTATAGGCGGGTTGGCTGAGTCAAAGCATAACTACAAGATAAAATGGCGGCATCCACCGACCTCAATTTCTTTTACTAATTGTCCCATTACTCACTGGATACAGATCACAAGTACTTAGCTATTTTAAGGAGGTGGTCCTGAAAAACTTCATGGCAGAAGGCAAGGAAGGAGGGGGTTTTCCTCTCTGGGCGCTGGAGGTTCCCGTCCAATTCTCTATCTCTCGAGTAAAATCGACGAATCGCCATCTTCTTGGTCGGATCCGGCAACTTATACTTCTTGTAATGGGCAATTTCACTCAATGCCGCGGTCACACTTTGGCTCAGTGCGACGGTATCTTCCATAAATAATTTCGTTGATACTTTTACTGCTGGGGAGGGGCCTTGCCAATACGGAGGCGGGGGAGAGTGGCTGGATCTCATAATATGATACTGTAAGTGAAGGGGGAGCTCTGACTTTCTCGGTGTCACTCTCTCACTGCTGGTAAGCGTCTTGAAGTTTCTTCACTTGTACTTTTCTTCCATAGATGCTATATATTTTTTTCTTCTATTTTTTTTCTTCTTTCTCTTCGGTAAAGTGTCGGCGTGGATTGATCCCGAGCTGTCCACCACTGACGTAAGGATTTTTACCTCCTACGTTATATACTTATAATTATGGTAGCGTGGTTGGTAAAAGACATCTTCCTTTCTATACATTTATTCTTATTTTAACATCTATGTACTCAGAGCTCCTATTACTACAGTTCCTGTCACGACTAATTCCTGAGTCCCACCCCCAGAAAGGGGGAGGCTAACTCAGCTGTACTGTGTTAACTCTGCTGCTGGCAAGGCCCGGTCTCTAACTCAACTCACAGTGCCTGCCCTGGGTGGTTCTTGAAATACCCCAAGGGCAGGGGCGTGGCTTGTATGGGGAATAAAGGACTGGTTTATATCTCTCACCCTCTTGAAATATTTGAACGCCAGATGCCGAGTCCCATGGGACCAGCTATCCATCTTCCACCCTTTTTAACATAAGCCTCATCCTATCACACTCTGGAGAGAGTGTTCAATGTTTCCTTTGACACCTAGCCCAAAAGTCCTACGACAGCCTCACATAAGTAACATGAATATTTCTGAACATTTCCTTGCCCACGTATTTGAGGGCTACACTTACATTTGCTAAGAAATCATATGCAGTCCTTAGTATGCCATTTATATACATTACCGGAGACAACCTGCTAATATATTTACTCTTAGATATCTGCCACTCTTCGTCTCTTGAAGTTCTGCACCCGCTAATGAGTACCCAATCCTGAACCTTCTCGCACTTTTTTACCCTGATGTAAAAGTCCCCTGATGTCCTAACATAAAAAAAAAAATTCCGTGGATTAGAGTATTGTCAATGTCACGGTTTATTTGTGAATATATATACTTATGCTAAATACAACTTTATCAAGTTGATAAAAGGTCGATGGGAGAGATGCTTGCATATACTGGCTGTGCCATGAAATGCAGATTTTGTCTGTTGTAGTGGTATAGTTCGTTAACACCGCAAGATCTTGTAGCTTGCGACGCGAGTTCGAGTCCCCTGATGATATAAAAATGAATTTTCGTTGATAATAGTATCTATCTATCTATCTATCTATCTATCAATATATATATATATATATATATATATATATATATATATATATATATATATATATATATATATATATATTCCTATACCTTTACTGTATAAACCCTCAATGCACTGTTAAAAAAACACCCTTTACTTTATTAATAACAGCGTGCAAGCGTAAATTTATATGAAAGTGTTAGGTAAACTTACCATGAATGAGGTGATGATGACGTGACATACTCATATACATAGCTATTTTACATTAATTTTTACCTTTACTGTATAAACCCTCCCTGCACTGTTAAAAAATCACCCTTTACTTTATTAATAACAGCATGCAAGCGTAAATTTATATGAACGTGATGGGTAAACTTAACGTGAATGAGGTGATGATGACGTGTATAGACTCCAGAGGAAATTATTCTGCAGCCAATGACAGCTTTATGGCTGCTTTTTGGGAGAGAAGAACATGGTAATGGGAAGTTGCTGTCGCTGTTTCTCCTTTTGTTGGAAGATGGTCTTCTAAGGAATCATGGCATCCTCGAGAAGATTGCAGAAGGTCACCAAACGAACCATATTATCGTCATGTTCTTGCGAGAGTTGTTAGACTGCTTTCACATGTTCATACTTGGCTGCCAGACATTCGAGTGTAAGGCCAGGTTCTTCGATTTCTTCATGCGTTTCCTCTGGTTGTTCTTCTTCCTCTTCTTCGCTCGCTGATTTTGTCATTTCCTCCAAGTCTTCATCAGTCAAAGGCTGCGAGTGGCAGTTGATCAGTTCATTCACGTCTTCCTGAGTCATATCTTCAAAGCCTTCTCCTCCTAGAAATGCAGCCAACTGCACAGCTTTTGCAACTGCAGAGTTATGGACTTCGTCAGGAGCGAATCCCTTGTAGTCGTAGATGACTTCGGGCCACAATTTCTTTCAGCTGGCATTGATTGTGGCTGGCTTCATCTCTTTGACTGCATTCTGAATATTTTGAAGGCATGTAGCAATCATGTAGTTACCCCAGTAAGTCTTCATTGAGAATTCTTTGTCCGAATCCATGAATTCAACCAGGTTCGCCAGGGCATTTCGTGTGTAGAGGGCCTTGAATGCACAAATAACGCCTTGATCCATAGGCTGAATCAGTGATGTCATATTCGGTGGCAGGAACACTACTTGAACACCGTCATATTCGAGATCAGTTGCGTGGCCACCAGCATTATCCATCAAAAGAAGGACTTTAAATTCAAGGCCCTTTTCCGCAAGATAAATTTTGACCTGAGGGATAAAGCATCGGTGAAACCAGTCCGTTGTGAGGCTTTTCGTGATCCAGGCCTTAGGGTTATGCATCCAATACACTGGTAGCAGATTCTCATTCTTATTATTCAAAGCCCTAGGGTTCTTAGACTTGTAGATAAGCCCAGGCTTTAACATGAAGTCTGCAGCATTCCCACACATGATGAGGGTAACGCGGTCTTTGTGTGCTTTAAATCTCGGGGCTTTAGCTTCTTCCTTGAAGAGAAAAGTCCGAGAAGGCATTCTCTTCCAAAATAAGCCAGTCTAATCCATGTTAAAGACTTGCTCAGGAGCATATTTGCCTTCCTCAATAATTTTCTTGAACTCCTTTTTCACGTAATCTTCAGCTGCAGCTGTATCTGCAGAGGCAGCTTCGCCATTAACTGAAACGCTCTTTAGGCCATAGCATTTTAGAAAAGGCAAACCATCCCTTGCTTGCCACGAACGATTGTTTCCTCAGTGGAGAATCGCTGGAGGGTCCTGGTTGTGGGTCGTCGATATCTTCTTCTTGCTCCTCCTCTCCTCGGTCGCCACTGTCATCGCCGGGTTCATTGCAGCGAATGTCTCGTACAGCTTCTTCGCCTTTGTTTGTATGATATTGCTGTCTACACTGATGTTCTTCTTTCTGCAATCAGCAATCCACAGGGCTAAAGCAGATTCCATCCGCACTATTATCTTATTGCGGGGTGTTACAACACTCTTCGCTGTTTTGCTAAATGAAATAGTCGCTGGTTTCCTGATATTTGCCTCGTCCTTTCTGATGTATTAAACAGTAGATTTGATGAGGCCAAAATGGCTGCTGACATCTGCAAACCTTCTTCCTTCCTTCAGCATATCTACCAGTTTAACTTTTCTGCTATGGTTAACATCTTCCTTTACCGCTTAGGCTTACTACCAGAAGCCTTAGAAGATGAAGGACGTTTGGGAGGCATTACAGAGGTTGAAAAACGAGAGTAAAAACAATCACAAGCACAACGTATTAAGAAGCACAACGCGAACAGCGCACACGTTAGATTGAGTGGGTGAGGCAAGACAATGGAAGACACTGAGAGAATGAAGCTGCAGTCAAAAAGCCAATCGGACCCCATGATACAGAACATACAGAAAAACAATTCTGTGATTCGTCGTCTCCCACCCTTTCAGCCAATAGCATCCCATGAACTATCTCACGTGGGTGCGAGCCTTTGCGTTTTCCTAGACGCCAATACAGTGTACGCTATCGTGCAGTATTTTACATGGTGCAATACTGTGAGTTATATATTTAAATTTATGTTTTTTACTATTCTTTACTGTTTTATTATTCTTAAGATAGGAAATACTTTTTTTTTTATCAATAAAATAATGAAAATACTGGAAATTTTAATATGTACTAGCTCATGTAGGTGCGACCCTTTTCGTTTTCCGAAACGCTGATGCCAGTATTGTATTTTATGTGGTGCAATACTGTGAGTTACATGTTTAAATTTATGCTTTTTACTATTTTTTACTGTTTTATTATTCTTAGGCTAGGAAATTAATTTTTTAATAAATAAAATATTCAAAATACTGGAAATTTTAATATGTGCTAGCTCATGTAGGTTCGACCCTTTGCGTTTTCCGAAACGCCGATACCGGTATCGTATTTTCTATGGTGCACAGTTACATGTTTAAATTTATAGTTTTTTACTTTTTCTTACTGTTTTATATATTATTCTTATGCTGGGAAATATATTTTTTTATCAATAAAATAATGAAAATTTTTATTTCAATAAAATAATGAAAACACTGAAAATCTTAATTTTTTAATATTTTAATATTCTCGTATGTACCCCCCCAAAAAAAAAAAAAAAAAAACGCCAAAAAAAAACCGCGATGCACCGAATTTGCGATAGGTGAACCGCGATATAGCAAGGGAGCACATTTTATATATATATATATATATATATATATATATATATATATATATATATATATATATATATATATATATATATATATATATATATATATATATATATATATATATATATATATATATATATATATATGTGTGTGTTTGTGTGTGTGTGCAAACAAAAGTATTTATATATATGCACACATATAATGCCAACTCGACAATCCTAAAGACAAACAACAAACAACAACAACAACTTTATTTCCATTTCAATACAATGGGTATTCGTCAGCCAGGGCAAGCCCCAACCCCCCACTGTGGTGTCCAACCACAGCAGTTCCTGCCAGTAAACAGCTTAAACTCTCGGTCTTGGACGGGAACCGATCTTTCGACCTCGTGAATGCGAAGCCAGCACGTTACCACTGTACTAGCCAGTAAACTCCATTCTAATTTCTTTCCTCACTGAAAATTCTATGTTGTAAGAAAAAAATAATAAGTGAATATAAATTTAACAAAGTTGAACTTCTTTGTCCTCACGTCTAATTCTTAAACATAATCATCAACATTTTGTTATATCTTGTGCAAGTTTGTCTTAGACTGTCTCTATATCGTTGTTTGGCACAAATAAAAAAAAACATAATAGTAATTCCTCCCTAATGGGGGATAAAATGGTATATATTCCTATTATTTATCAATGTAAGCATATGATATTTTTTTTTATCTTGTGTCAATGCGCAAGAAAAGGGCCAAAAGAAAAAATCAATCCGTGTCAAATCATAATAGTGCCAGCGTTGGGGTGGGTCACAAGGCAATTCAAGTTATCGGGATTGCATGGTCTTGCCCATATGTAAAAATAATAATAAATTCTTGATTTCCGTAAAAAAAAAATATATATAATATAAAAAACACCATTGTCCATGCGTATGCGTCTCTAAAATAATTGTCGGCCATATTGCTTTATCTTGCAGCAGTTTGTCATAACGTCATTCATTCTGCCAAAACGTCAACTTCCAGCTCGTTTCTCTGGCTATCAGGTGCAATTCATGGCATATCCAGAGGCAAAGGACATCCATGCATCGTTTTAATTTCCCTCCCACTACTATCTTATTTTGTTTTTTGTTTTACCCATTGTATATATATTACATGATCCCCTTAAAAACCTGCATGGAAGATATTTGATTGTTTCTGCCGAGCAGAGCACAGACATAAATGTGAAATATATATATAATAAATGCTACAATATATATTAAATTTATTCATAGTTTTAAGGAAAGATAAGAGAAAGTGTTAGTGAGTAAAAAATTAAATCGACCAGGAGACGAGTTACGAGTATAGGGCTCTTTTCCGTTGGCACAGTCAGGTAAATACACACACACACACACACACAAATATATATATATATATATATATATATATATATATATATATATATATATATATATATATATATATATATATATATATATATATATACACGCGTGGATACGCGCACACACATACGGAACTCACAGATATTCAATAACCCCCAACCTTCTTGCAACTATTTGCTAAGCACCTGCCAAAATTGACCCCCTCAAGCAAGCCATCGATCACTGAAGTGCGTTTTTGTTGATGTTATTGTTACTTTTTTTATACATACATAATGGATGAGAGACGGGAAAATCACTTAGGTTAAAATGTGCTTACAAGACCACACAAGGGGAGCAAATGATCTCTTACGTCCTTTTTCTTTGACCGAGGTCATTATGCTATAGGGAACAAGATCTGGTCGATAGGAAAAAAATTACATAACAGAAAACAGGAAAAGGTTAAAAGAGGTAGGAAATTAATTTTTCGCACTGGGTAGTCAAAAGACAATTATTATCATTATAATTATTTCTCGCAGCTGCTACCTTAGCGAACTGTGGTGGACGGGTATGAGGGGAGTTGTCATGTGATGAAGCGGTGGGGCTAAACCAGCTGCGGCTGTCGGGTTCATTGTAGAATATCCTTGCCCGCCTACCTTGTGGGAGACCCACACAGGAAGGAAGAGAGGGCAGGGACGTGGCAACCTTCTATCCCCAAGGAGCTGAGAGGAGTGATTGAGGTGTGTGTGGATAGTGGTGAATGCGCATTTCTTGGCTCGGCCACCCCCCTTACAAGGGGAAATGAGGCATGTGTATATGCATGTATGTATGCATTATTATTATTATTATTATTATTATTATTATTATTATTATTATTATTATTATTATTATTATTATTATTATTATTATTATTATTATTATTATTGTTATTATTATTATTATTATTATTATTATTATTATTATTATTATTATTATTATTATTATTATTATTATTATTATTATTATTATTATTATTATTATTATTATTATTATTATTATTATTATTTACAACTATTATTATAGGGAATAAGTATACTTAGGACACTTAGCTTCGTTAAGGGGTTAAAATGCTGATCATATAACGTCCATGTAAAGGAACAAAGAAATAGTAGAGAAATATTATGCTATTGAGAGTCGTTGTTTAATTCCAATATTAATTAATTTATTTCGAAATAAGATTTGTGGAACAAACTATTTCTTCTGACTAGATCTTGCATCTTGACCTCACATAACCAACATATACTATACTCATTAGGCCTGATTCATTGACAGGGATATATGAATAGCACCACTCTCAATTCTATTTCATTAAATACATAACAGGCGAAGAAAACCTGCATGAATCACTTTGGAGAAGTTGAACTCGTGACTTCCTGGACGTGAGTCAGTTACCATGCTATTTCTTTGATATCAAAGAAATAGTGTAAGACAAAAGTGAATAATTTTTATCTTTTAAAATACTTAATTCTGACATTATGTCAGTAATACCTAGCTACAGCCGTACATCAGTTTATTTCAACTGGCTTAATGTAACAAAAAATCAAATTGCACAATTTGTTTTAACTCAAATTACAATCCTCATATTATGTCTCACTGTTAGTCCACAACAACGATCTTATCCAGTCCCCATCCTCCTCTCTTCTCCACCCCTTTGCCGACGATGCTACCCTTCAGTTTTCCACTGCCTTCTCTTCACAACATTCATTTGCTACTTATAATCTGTCTATATTCATAGTCAAAATGAAACCGTAGTGTTAATAATACCATTATCTACGAAAAAACATTTTACTCTGTCACTGAACTCGCATCGCAAGCTAAAGAATAATGCCACCATACCGAATGAGCTATTACAAAGGATAAAACTCTTCACAAACTGTAATAGGCTGATAAAAAGGACCGAAGGGATAGTACTTGCCTGATATGGCTGGGCTATTATATGCGAATTTTTCTCAGCTGTAGTAGCTTAGTTGGTATGGTGACATGATTCTATAGCTTGCAACTATAGTTCGAGTACCTTAAGGGTCTAAAATGTGTTTCGTGAATTATAGAACATTAGCTCAGAGAGGAGAGCATAATTTATACAAGTTTTGTTTCATCTCCGATGAAGAGAATGTATAGGGAGTGTTGCTTTCACAGAGGGACCAGATCTCTTTGCCAGAAATAACTTTTTGAAAAAGTTCGAGAGGACTTGAGATGCAAGCTTTCGAAGAGCCCTGTCATCTCTATGGGAGAAGCTCTCTATATACAGTCTCTTCACTTGACATATTCGGAGACTTGGTGCTCTGGGAGTTGCGTAGATTATGCAGCTGTCTCTGACGCTATGTCCAAAGATTAAGTATCAAGAAATACTTATTCTTTATTCTGTCTAGCTATATGTCTATCTTTCTTTCTACACAGACAGACACAAACACATACACACACACAGACACACAACTGTATGTGTGTGCCTACAGCTGCCCAGGATTTGAACCAACAGCATAATGACAATTCAATAGAGTACTTAGGTTTAAATGGACTGTAGCACCAGATGCACACATTTAATTAAAATGCTTGTTTTGTATGTATGGGCAAGAGTGAAATGAACACTATTATTTTGGTAAATACGAATCATTTTGACATATATATATATATATATATATATATATATATATATATATATATATATATATATATATATATATATATATATATATATATATATATATATATATATAGATAGATAGGTAGATAGATAGATAGATTGATAGATAGATTCGTAATCGTAACCGTTAAGAAGTAAATAGGTTAAAGTATCCCTTGCGTAACTCTAGAAATGGTAAAAAATACCTGATGGCTTCGGCATTATAAACGATAGGGGTAATCTCTCTCCCCATTTTGTGAATAAGAATCTGAAGATTACTGGGTTAGCCATTCCCTTCGTCACCTAAGGGGTGTAGGGTGACGCTACAAGTCAAGGTTGAGCCTGCCATCGTCCCTTGAGGGGCATGGAAGAGGTAATTACTTGCATTCTCGCCTCTTTAAAAATAAATAAATAAATAAATAAATAAATAAAAATTATATATATGGTGAGTAAACCCGCGTAAACTTTCATTATTTTGAAAGAGATCAACACTATCGTCCATCACGCAAAAAGGCTATCGCATATTATTATAATTACTTCCCCCTTCCAACATTGCCGGCTAATAGTGACATGAAAGTTTAACCAAGTAAAAAAAAAAGACAATGAATAAAATAAACGAAAAATAGACTAAAAATACATTAGATAAATAAATAAGCAAATACTTTGATCAACACACGATAAGTTAGGCGGAAGTATTTTTTATTGCAACTGAAATACAAAAGTTAAATTAAAATAAACAAAATTAATACTATATACACCTTTTTATTTATGTTGCTATGGTAACACTGGGACGGGAAAAGAAAATGGCCTTAAGTCCGGCCGCCAAGAAACATTTGAGAAAAAGTAGCAGATTAAGGAGAAGGCCGAAATATGAGTATGCTAAACAACAAACTGACCGGCTTAAAGAGTAGTCACTGTAACGCAGGCCCAATAATGATGGCAAGCAAAGAGAAACAGATGGGGAGTGTTGTGACTTGTCAAATATCAAGGAAAATGAGTAACGAATTCACCAAAACATTTGGTGTAGAAGTAGGCATAGGAAAAGAACCGTAATGGAAGGAAGACTTGGCACAGAGCTGTTCAAGCCTCTCCTATGTAAGATAAAAAGAAAACAATCCTTCAAATGCAAATGTAGTATCACAAAAGTCAACTGATGCCAGGGGTCAACCTACTAGTAACTACATGGTAAGTTACACATTTATCTTTAAAAACATTTGTCAAGGTATATACATATATATATATATATATATATATATATATATATATATATATATATATATATATATATATATATATATATATATATTAATATAAAAGTCGATTAAATCGGGTGGAGTGGGGGAATTTGGAATCCCCTACTTTATATTTTACTCCCACAGAAAGTTAAACTTTTTGCTTTCACTATGCCGGCCTTCGTAAATGGAAAATTATGTTTGAATGTGTGTATATATAAACATATGCATATATATGCTTATATATGTATAAATACATACATACACACACACACACACACACACACACACACACACACACACACACACACACACACACACACACACACACACACATATATATATATATATATATATATATATATATATATATATATATATATATATATATATTATATATATATATAAGTATATCTGCGTGTTTGTATATGTGTGGCTGTGCGTACGAGCATGTGTGTGCTTATGACCATGTATAAGTAGTTATGAATATATATATATATATATATATATATATATATATATATATATATATATATATATATATATATATATATATATATATATATATATATATATTTATATATATATATATATATATATATATATATATATATATATATATATATATATATATATATATATATATATATATAAGTAAGCATATACTGTTAGCATTCAGTGATGGGCTTCCTTACCATATATATATATATATATATATATATATATATATATATATATATATATATATATATATATATATATATATATATATATATATATATAACATATATATATATATATATATATATATATATATATATATATATATATATATATATATATATATATATATATAAATAAATAAGCATATACTGTTAGCATTCAGTGATGGGCTTCCTTAACCCCCCCCCACACACACACACACTGCTCATAAGTGAGAGGATTCAAGTTGAAGAAATAAACTTGGCTATAGAAAGTGAGTTCAGGGAATTTCTTGTTGCTCGCATAAATACTGGGTCAGAGAGCATTATAATAACTGTTGTATACAACCCACCAAGGAACCAAAATAGGCTTGAAATTTATGAGGAAAGTCATATAGGTACGATTGAAGTCATAAACTCAATTGTTAACATGGCGCGGGAGAAAAAATGTAGGATTTTGATTATGGGAGACTTTAATCATAAAGAGATAGACTGGATAAATCTTGACCCACACAGTGGTGAGGACTCATTTGGGGCAAGATTCCTAGATTGCGTACAAGGGAATTTCCTACACCAACATGTAATGGAACCAACAAGAGCCAGGGGTGGGGATGAGCCATCACTACTTGATCTAGTGTTCACAGATAATGTGTTGGATATTGAAAATATTGAGTATGAACCACCAATTGGAAAGAGTGACCACTGTGTGTT
>JAXCGZ010000375.1:75000-76715 GCA_037179515.1 Halocaridina rubra
TAGGTTCGAGTCCCGGTCGGGGTAAAAAGTGATTCATGTTTTCACATATATAATGTGCTTATTGGTTATTTCATGGCCCGAATGAGATTGCGAATTGAATTAAATGCTAAAATGAAGTCACGAGTGAGGTTGGGGAATCTGTAATATGAACATGGTGGCATTCAGTTAGAATGCGTTCATTCCTAAGTATAGCAGATATAAGCTATAAGGTTGGGTTCCTTTTAACTTTCTGTGGTGTAGTGGTAGCGCCTTGACTTAGTAATCATAAGTCCTAGGTTCGAGTCCATGTCGGGGTAAAAAATGCTTCATATATATATATATATATATATATATATATATATATATATATATATATATATATATATATATATATATATATATATATATATATATATATATATATATATATATATATATATATATATATATATATATATATAGGGTGTCCCTAAAGTAGGGCACACAGGCAAAATGCATATTTTCAATAAGAAAAATTTCGTCAGATACACTCTGTCGTCCTTAACGGGGTTTGTTCATGACTGCTTATTTCTTTAAACTATTTTACCATCTTCTCGCCGGTGGAAAAGCCAAATGTGGTCCCTTTGGGATGAGACACCTGAGTGAACGCACCATAGATGAATGGACGGAATTGTAGAGTTTATGCATCGGGGTCACGTGAATTTCCTAAGGAGCATCGAATTTTCCGTCACAATTGGTGAAAGTCACTTTGAAGATGCTATTCATTAATATTTCAATTAGATAAAATGTTATTTTTTTTTTTATGAAAATATTCATTTTGCATGTGTCCAAACTTTAGGGACACCCTATATATATATATATATATATATATATATATATATATATATATATATATATATATATATATATATATATATATATATATATATATATATATATATATAATCAAATAGTATATAGACGAAGACAGAAAGAAAACAATAAAAAAGAAAAAAAAAAACAAATGAATTCATACAGAAAGAATGTCACAAAGAGAAAGAGAGATATATATAATCGCTTAGAGATAGAAATACAGATATCTGCAAAATACATAAATCTCATAACAGGGTAAGTGCTAAAAAGAGAAATTACAGAAATATAACGGATTCTCTCTCTCTCGCTCTCTCTCTCTCTCTGAAAGAACTCTACTATATCGTTGTCTAATTTACGAGTAAAGGCTTGATAATGAATTATAAATCTTCATAAAGGCTACAATATGGAACTTTGGATGTACTAAGATGCAAATAATGTATTCATCCCTTGGAAGCCTTTCCAAACGAAATATTTAAGTAAATATACATTCTTAGTCTTATGATGATATTGTTTCTTGCATTGGCTGTGTGCATCCATAAAAGGAGTTACAGTCAGTTATAGAAAGCTAAGTTAATTCGCTTTGATCAAAATTTTCGAGCTCAGACAAACGCATTAGAGGTGGAAGTTCACAGTCTTAATGACTTCACCGTAATGCTGGCGTCACACATAGCCAAAACTCCCGACCCGACTCTTAAGACCGCGTTCCGACGGAATCTTCACTCAATCCTTGGAGATCCGGCAGATTTTTTAGCCGACAGGTGCATTCCTGTGCCTGTCGGAAGTGCGTCATACGTCCGCGTAAGCAGTCCTATGGATCGTAATTGCAATCGTACGGAGTAGTTTGGACACGTAATTTAGCGTACGACTGATCGTACGCAAACGTA